>JAFBJT010108773.1:0-32467 GCA_016785325.1 Chascanopsetta lugubris
GTGTGTGTGTGTGTGTGTGTGTGTGTGTGTGCGCGCACACACACACACACACCAGTGACCTCAAGCTTATTTGCATCTGTGAGTATTAATGTCTCACATTCACTCGTTGGATAGTTTTTGTTTTGAGCTCGTTCTGTTTTAAAGATTAAATCATCGCCTTTATTTACTTTGGCCGACGGAAACGACAGCTCTTCCTTTAGGGTGTGTGTGTGTGTGTGTGTGTGTGTGTGTGTGCGTGTGTGTGTGTGTGAGAGGAAGGGCGGGGGTCTCTGTGACAGGTAGGCGGGGTCACATGTGTTTCCTGTTTCATTTCAGAGCAGAAAAGAAAAGTGGTGGAGATGAACTTTCTCTGACGATTCTTCCTCTTGTTATTATTATTGTTGATATTGTCCTAGTTATTATTGTTGTCGTCATTGTAAGAACAGTAATAATAACCCGGATGATTATGATTGTTATGAACCGTGTGAGACCCACAGCTCTGAAGTCAGACTCACCTTTGATCCGTGGCCTCTTCCCAACACGAGTCTGACTTCCCCTCCGGGATCCTTTCACCTCATGTGGAGTCGGAGGCCATGTTTTATTTTGACAGTGAGTCAGTTTGACAGCAGATGTTCTGACGCCTCAAACCTCAGCGGCCACCGCGCCCTGAACGAGGCCTCATTTCAAACGTCGATCACATCAAAACAAGCGAGACGGAGAAAACGTCCCGTCCGGTCGCCATGGAAACACATGTGACCGACTGAAACCAGTTTGTTCCAGACTGGAAACATGTTTCATTCTCCTCTGAAGTTGATCGGAACATGGGCGGAGTCTGTTGGGGTTGGCTCCCTGTGGGACTCCGCCCCCAGTGGTCACTGTGTGAAGTGCAGGTTTGTTCACTTCCTGTTGCGCCTCATCCGTCTGCAGCGCAGGTTTGACCCCCGAGTGACGCGTGTAGAGGAGAATCAGATCAGTTTAGGAAAGTGTCTGTTGACATCACATGATCAGACGGGTCGCGCCGTCCGTCTCGTGTGTCTTTGCCGTAGAACCACGGCGTGGAGTCGGACCACCTGAAGACCCTGGTGGGGAAGATGCGAGCGGCGCATCGCAACCTGAGCGGCGCCGTGTGCCAGCGCAGGAAGAACCCCGCCTACCACCACAAGAACTCCCACCAGCCCCCCAACGACTTCCTGAGCGCCGTGGTGGAGCTGATCGCCGCCGCCAAGAGTCTGCTGGGCTGGCTGGACCGGTACACACACACACACACACACACACACACACACACACACATACACACACACTGTTATTAGAAGGTGTCTGTCAGTGTTGCTCAGCTTGTGTCGGCTTGAAGAACATTCCTGTTCCACTGACGCTCGTAAACACAGACTCACAACCTGCCAGATGTAACGCAACGTCACCACAACCTTTAAAGGTGCAGTGTGTAACAGTCACCACAACCTTTAAAGGTGCAGTGTGTAACAGTCACCACAACCTTTAAAGGTGCAGTGTTTTATCGATAGAAGAAACAATCTAAACACTGACGTACTGACGTGTTCATCATCACCTCCGTGCATTTTTATTCCCGTTCCCCTTAAACGAGCCTTTGATGTATATTACCTGAGGAGTGGATTCTCTCTGTGGGGTCACTGACTCTTACACACTACACCTTTAATGTTTGAGCTTGACGGATGAGAGTGTTGTGACCAGTAGGGGGCGCCTGCAGGATGAAACGGGGAATAAAACAAAGTTTCCTCCTCAGAACTCCGCCCACGAGCGCCAACGACTTCAGCTCCACCAAAGGCCGAATCATCCAGCTGTGTCTGGAGCTCACCTCCACCGTCCAGAAGGTCAGTGCCACTCAGAGGCCCCGCCCCCTAGTTACCATGGAAACCCTTCACTTCACACATGCCGCCATGACAGACGCAGAGCTCAGACTCTCCCATCAAAAGAAAGTTTCAAAAAGGTGGTTTGATCAGTGTTTACTCTCTGATGAAGATGATGATGGTGAAGATGATGGTGATGAAGATGATGATGGTGGTGATGGTGGTGATGATGATGATGATGAAGATGATGATGGTGGTGATGGTGATGAAGATGATGAAGATGAAGATGATGATGGTGGTGATGGTGATGAATATGATGATGATGAAGATGATGATGGTGGTGATGATGAAGATGATGAAGGTGATGAAGATGATGGTTATGCTGATGATGAAGATGAAGATGATTGACATGAGGACAGAAGTCTGTGAAACCAGAACAAACGAGCAGAGTTTGAATCTTTCTGCCGTCGATCAGAAGCGGATCCTGAGGATCGTTTGAAATGATTCCTTTGAAGTGTGGGATCGATCACCTTCATCTTCTCTGAAAACGTGATGCATCGCAGACACGAGAGAAGTTCGGGGCCTTTGTTCGTTTCCTTTGTTGTTTGTTTCCCCCCCCCCCCCCCTTTGTCTTTATACTTTATTGCATAGGTGTCAGGATCACTCACCTTGTTTATCCACTGTCAAGAATATGCTGATTCTGTGTATGGAAAGCAGCCTTTACATAGATCCAAGTCCTGCATGTTGACACGTTGATGCAGTGTTGAAGGTTCGGTCCACGGGGCAGTTCATCTTGTCTGGATCCTCTGTGCTGAAGGTGAAGTAACCTCGCTGACCTCGCAGCCACATGGAGCTGTGGTGTTCTCCTGGAATTATTAGCGTTGCATGAGCGGGTCTGGACAAAAAGGCGCCATCCTAAACACATAGGGGCCCCTGGATGTCGCTGTTTAAACACAACACCGCTGACCCAGATCTCAGAACTGATGAGTCAGAAGTCATAATGTACTGATGTTTCATTGTATTGCTTTTTATGTGTCTAAATATAGGTTGGAACTCTAGATGTTTTGGTTGGACTGTCAGATGAGCTCGCCAAATTAGACTCCTTTGTTGAGAGGTAAGCTACTTTGCTCTATAGTGCCCTTAACTGAATCTTAATTTTGTTCTGTCTTTGCAAAAAATATCATCTCAGTGATTTATTTTTCAGACTTTGGTTTTCATAATATTTTTCAAAAAGCAGTCTGCGCTTCAAACAGCCTTCACAGTCGTACCCCTGACTCCTTGATGCTGTTGGTTTCACTTACTTTGTGACAATGTGGAATTTCACATGGGCCCGAGGTCTGTGAGCTCTTTGGTCTAAACATAGAAATTTGCACCTGGGTGACACGCCAGCAAATCTTTGTTTAGTCATATATACCAGATGATTTATGTGCTGCAAGAATCTCTGACTGCAGATTATAGTCTTTCAAATATGATATCCAAAACTTGCACACAGCCATGACTGACCCAGTTCTGCTTTGCTTCCTTCATGGACATTACCAGGACTGTGAGAAAGACCAACTTTGCAACATGGTTTTATTTGTTGGGCAAAATGTTTACTTAAAGCTCTTTACCTTTACTTTACATTACAACAGGCCAAGAAAACATCTCATTCTAAACATAATTTCTGCGATTTTTGAGACAACTAAACTTTTCAGTAATTTATCCAATGTATTTTTTTGTTCGTTTTAATGTTCAAATCGGCCAGTTGATAACATATTTACTTCTAAATATGTCTTAGTTTGAAATTCAACAGTTTTCTTTTTTGTGACAATAATAATAATAGTAATAATAATAATAATCAAATTTGCTCTCTCTATATGTGTCTCTGATTTCTGGACATTATCTCGTGACCCCATCTCACTCTCTTGTCATCCCACCCTGTTGTCTCGAGCCTTACTTTAGAAAGCACTGATTTATTTCTCCTGTGGACACAACTCCTCTGTGATGTGCTGTCAGATAGTATGGTAAAGAATCTTAAACCCTCAGAGTTTGCCATCTTATAAAGCACCTTGTTGGGAAATTGCCTTTACATGTATATGTGAAACTTTCCGATTTGTGTGTGTGTGTTAGAGTAAAGTTTGGATGGCCAGTTATGGCAGACTTGTAAGCATGTGCAGGGTGAATGTGTGGTTTACTCTGCCTTTGAACATGCACCGTGTGTTGTAATGGTGTGTTTTGATGTCTCTGGCTTTTCACAGTGTGGTGAAGAAGGTTGCTCAGTACATGGCCGATGTGCTGGAGGACAGTCGAGACAAAGTACAGGAGAACCTGCTGGCCAATGGAGGTAAAGTAATGTTTTCAAATATGGGTTTTTGCAATGTGGATAAAAACTCTGCATTACTTTCAAAGTAATATTGAATACAGCTTTGTTAAAATATTCAAAGGTAGATACTAAGTCTTTTGTTTTTGCAGTTGATCTTGTCACCTACATCACAAGATTTCAGTGGGACATGGCAAAATATCCCATCAAACAGTCACTGAAAAACATCTCTGAAATCATCTCAAAGGTTGGTCTGACCATTCAAGTGGAAAGAGCATTTCCAATGAAATATACTTGGATGTTAAATGTGATGTTGCTCTGTACTTTTGTTACAAATGATCCATGTTGTGTTTCATCCTTTTACAGCAAGTAACCCAGATTGACAATGACCTGAAGACAAGAGCATCTGCTTACAACAACCTGAAGGGAAATCTGCAAAATTTAGAGAGGAAGAATGCGTAAGTCATCCACTGACACAACATGCATTTATTTATATAAGTTAAAAAATTATAATCAAAGCGCTCCCCTACCTGCAAAACATTTAAAAATAGCGTCCTAGATTCAATCTCATCCCACTCTAGCCTTTATTATTTCATTCACATGTTTGTTTCAAAAGTTACTGCTCCTTGACAAATGCTTTATCAACCCCAGGCAACATCTCCATCTCGCATCTATGTTTATGTACCACTGCTTTGTGCCACTAGGGGGAGCTTGCTGACCAGGAGCCTGGCTGACATTGTCAAGAAAGAAGACTTTGTGCTGGACTCGGAGTACCTCATCACTTTGTTGGTAGTTGTTCCAAAGTGAGTATTGCCTAGCTGTTTAACCACACAATTTTAAAGTGAAAAAGATGTAGAATTAAGTTTGAATATCATCACATCATTTTTTAAAGAGAGATGTGTTTTATGATCCATGTTCTCTCAGGACAGGATACACCGACTGGCAGAAAGCATATGAAACCCTGGCGGAAATGGTGGTGCCTCGATCCTCAAAGTTAGTGTCATCATCATTTCAAATCAAAGACATTTTATGCAGACACCTACATGTCATTGTCAACTGCTTATCTGAAACTCTGTGTTTTTCTTCATTTGTTTTTATCTTTACATATTTTGCATGATTTTAAGTCGAGCTGTATTTTTACCAGTTTCTTGTATTATTATTATTATGTATTGTAATGTCATCGATACAGCCTAACTACAACACAATGCCATATGTCTTTCTTCCAGTTTGCTCTTTGAGGACAATGACAGCGGCCTGTTTGGTGTCACTCTGTTCAGGAAAGCTATCGATGACTTCAAACACAAAGCCAGAGAGAACAAGTACGAAGTGCTCCGCACGCTTTGTTACCCTCACATAGCTTTGTGTGAATCACATAGATATTTCAATAACAGTATAAATAAAAATAGGCCTAATTTGGAAAGTGAATATCAATAGCTTCCACAGACCTGAAGTGGTTAAAGCCTATATAAAACAATGACAATATTCTCACAGATTTTTGATATTCACTATGAACTAAGGTTAGTCTCTGTCATATTTATGTTCCTTCCAGGTTTGTTGTCAGAGACTTTCAGTACAATGAAGAGGAGATGAAAGCAGATAAAGAGGAGATGACACGGCTCTCCACTGATAAGAAGAAGCAGTTTGTAAGTGAGAGGGGCAAACAGAACATTTCAGAGTTGTTCAAAAACATTTATTGTTTAAATATGGATTTAGATGTATCTTGAGCTTTTCTTCTACTGCTGTATTAGTTACAACAAGGGGCAGGATACATTAGACCCTTTGACTAGGGATGCATGTTTCTATTTTTCCAAGTTGCTGGCTATATTTTTAAGTTGATAACATGCTAATCTTGTGACTGATGTTGATGCATTACTTAGAGATTTTGTAATTGTGAGATTAGATATAAAGGTAATTGTGTTAGAATGATCAACATAACTACAGTAGGGAAGATTGTTGTCTTAAAAGACATAGCCAAGTGGAGAATATTGGTACGAGACTTTAACATTGATGGACAGTAACATGGAGTCCCGTGGAGACAAAACAATTCTTCCAGATATTATTTTATCCTCTAAACAGTTTGATGACCACCATTTTTAAAAGTCTATATTAAACTTGCATTTCATCTCCGCAGGGGCCTCTTGTCCGATGGCTGAAAGTGAACTTCAGTGAAGCTTTCATCGCGTGGATCCACATTAAAGCGCTCAGAGTCTTTGTGGAATCTGTTTTAAGGTGCAGTGATCATAAAGCCGAATCACATGAGACATATGATATGATATGATATATGAATATACATGTTATATATGTTGCTCAAGCAGATATGGGCTGCCAGTGAACTTTCAGGCCATGCTACTGCAGCCAAACAAGAAGACCATGAAGAAGCTGCGAGAGGTGCTCAATGACCTGTACAAACACCTGGACAGCAGTGCAGCTGCTATCATTGACGTGAGTACCTCCTTAATACTCCGTAAGGACCATTCTGATTTACCATTGCTTACACATATAACTCAAGACATATTGAAGTTGTCT
Source organism: Chascanopsetta lugubris (assembly GCA_016785325.1). Taxonomy (NCBI): domain Eukaryota; kingdom Metazoa; phylum Chordata; class Actinopteri; order Pleuronectiformes; family Bothidae; genus Chascanopsetta; species Chascanopsetta lugubris. The sequence continues at coordinate 6,628 of JAFBJT010108773.1, forward strand.
GTTCTGGGTTATACTAAAAACATTGTGGTGCCACATGGCAGGACTTGCTTCTATTTTTAGGCCCAGTCTAGGGTAATGAAAACATTACTCTCAAATGAAAATTATCTCATTTTTTTTAGACAATGAGTTTATTACCTTTATCTTATTAGTTGTATTTGTGTCAAATATACATTTTAAAATGTGAAGTTATAAGAAAGGAGTTCTGGGAGGCTGTTTTGTTTGTGCAACACAACAAGACTTTCCTTGTTTAGCTATTTTGAATGTCACTGTTAATGCTTGATCTTACATCACAGCTAAACAAACTGCTTCTATGTCATTGTTAGAAAGGGTAGGACTTATTTTCATGGTGATAACAATACTATTGTCATTGGACATGTGTGTTCACACTAACGTCTCTTACCGTCTTTAGTCTGCAATGGACATCCCAGGTTTGAACTTGAGCCAGCAGGAGTATTATCCATACGTCTACTACAAGATCGACTGCAACCTGTTGGACTTCAAAGTTTAACATTTGCTGGTATGAGCCTCTTCATTCCACTGTCCTAGCTGCGCCCCCCCCCCCCCCCCCTTCCCCGTTGCCCCCCCCCCCCCCCCCCCCCACTGTCCACCTCTCCCTCCATTTCTGCTGCTTGAGTGATAACGCTGCATGTTCATTCCTGGTGGTGACAGGCTCACTGAGTATCTCTGGCCACTTTTTAAACCAAGGGACAAAAAAAACCTTTTAAACTTGTTTTTGTTTACGACACAATAATGGTTTTTCTTTTTCATTTTGATGTGAAATGTACAAAGAAGTACTCTTGTTGGACATTTATTGTATGATTCCACACATTCTGGTGTGTACTGATCACTGATTCCTCTGTATTGGTGTTTACATATGGGCAGTTTTATCATCGTATCCACGGCAACCAGATCTGTGAGTCCGTGCTGTTTCTGTGAAATGTGTGAAACAAAGATGTTATGTGAGTGTGTTGTTGTTTCATGTTGTGTATACTTGCTGTTAAACAGAGATCTATGTGTGAATATCGTGTAAGACAATGATTAAATAAATATGATTGATGATTAAATCATATATGTATATGAAATTGGGAATTGGTTTTTAAGTAGAGAGAAATTCCAGTCTCAACTTATGTCTTATTCATGAAAATGAGTTGCTCTGTGATGTTTTTCTGTGAAGCCCCATGACAGTGTTTTCATGCATACTTCCCTCTTTTGCAGAAATGGAATCTATGTAACTGCAAGTGAAATTCTCTCAGTTTCAAAGTGGAAGAGATGTGCTTCGTCAGCAGAGCACGTCAGACAGACACCTTGGAAAAGGTTCCATCATAATTTAGTCACAATTAACCACTTTCAGCAGTCCTGCACCGATGACAGAAATTGTTCACTATCTCCAATGTGTTGTGAATCAACTTTCTTTGAGGTTTATTTGCAGATGTCAGCAAATAAAAAAATTCAGACATGGTCCATTGCCACCATCTGCAAATAAGCCTCAAAGAAAGATCTTGTTAATATTTTGTATTCCAACTGTCCATAACATCTGCCTGCAGGATTTAAAATGAACCACAGGAGGGCGACAAACCACCATGATATTACTAATGGTCAGTCCTCGGGCTCACGTACGCCTCCCATCAAGATGCAGGGGTACTGTTTGTCTCACCTTGTGCCTTTTCACTGCTGTCTGACCAGCAGGACTATTTTTTAATAATATTTTATATACATATATTTATATATATATATATATATATATGTATGTATATATATATGTATGTATCTCACACCAATATACATTTATTTACGCATCCATGCTCACACACTCACATTCACTTTGCATCAGTTTACAATATAATATCTAAATTATAAAAACAATATGTGTTTTTTTGCTTTTTCATGATGACAGGTGCCTCACCTGCCTCCACCGTCTGCACGCCCCTGCTCTGATGTCACGTGATCATACACAATGTGTGTGTGAGAGAGAGAGAGAGAGAGAGAGAGAGAAAGAGAGAGAGGAGGAGGAGGAGGAGGAGGAGAGGAGAGAGAGCATGTGATGAGGCAGAGAGCTCGTGTTGGGATCGTCAGAGACACAAACACAGAGCAGGCACCGGAACCTGACCGAGGCTCCAGGTTAGCCGAGGCGTCATCCAGCGGTGAACCGACAGCTGTGTCCCCCCCCTCCCCCCACCACCCCACCACCACCACCCCATCTACCCGGAGAGAGCAGGCAAAGCATCGATGTCTCCGTGTCTCCTCACCCTGCCCGGCCTCCTCCTGTCCTCGTCCGCGGGCCTCCTCCTGCGCTGAGAGAATGAAAGGATGGCGGAGCAGCGATGCGGGAACCAAGCGGGCCTGACGGACGCCGCCGCCTCCAGCCGCCGGGGGGATGAGCACCCGCAGCCGCCGCCGCAGCAGCGCGCGATGAGCCTGGCAGAGGAGGCAGGTGCGGAGGGCCTGACTCTGGAGGAGATCCTGAGGCTGTACGGCCAGCCCATCAACGAGGAGCAGGCATGGGCGGTGTGCTACCAGTGCTGCCGGACGCTGGCCACCGAGCGCCGGAGCAGGAGGAGCTCGTCCGCCTCCACCGGACCATCCGCATCAGCATCAGCACCACCGGTGGCACCGAGGAGGGTGTCCGGAGCGGGGGACGTGCGGATACAGAGGGACGGGACCGTGAGGGTGGAACACCGGGGCTGTGAAGGTAAAGATTATGTAAGAGCGTTCCACTATGGAGGCCACAGCATCACTGGCATATCAAGCAGTGGGGGTGTTGTTATTGTGTTGGAGGCTGATTCTTACACACGCGCGCGCACACACACAAGACACACACACACACACACACACACACGTGCAGGGTCCTACACATGCAGTGTGTCAGGATCACTGTTCCATCTGCAGCCAGCTCCACTGCACATGATCCATATCATCTGCCATGGGCCCCAAACAAAGGGATCCCACCCACCAGAGACCCCCAGTGCACGCTGCTCTCACGCCCTCACACTCCCACTGTTCACTCTCTGCTCATCAAACCAGGCACGTGCCATGTGTTTTCACCTGTTATTTGAAAAGCCTCACTGTGCTCACTCCTCATCTGATTCAAACGTGATTGCAAGAGGAAGAGTGTCCATTGAATGGATCCGACTGTCCTTTAAAGGTGCAGTGTGTAGGATTTAGGATTGAATATTGTGTCCATCACCTCACCCTAACCATTTGGGCACGCGGGAGAACCTGTGGTAACCCAGAGTTGTCATCCAAACTCAAAAGATTTAAGTACGTCCACTCTGGGCTTTTGAAAAAACATGGCGGCCCCCGTAGGGTGGACCCCCGCCTGATGTAAACAGACATTGAAAGGCTAATTTCAGGGTTATGTAAAAAGCAAGTCATGCATTGGGGGAGGGGGGGGGGATTATACAGTCTCCACAATGTATAACAATATATATTTGTTTTGCAATTCTGTTTCAGTAGATAGAAGTGACAAAAATGGACGGAAATCGTACACACTGCACCTTTAATGACCAAGCTGAGTATGCAGCACCCCTCACCTCAACCTTCCCTTTTCAGAAAATCTACAATGGCCTGCCGTTTTTACTGAAACTCAAAAGCTGCTCATGGTATTTTGGGTAACTGTAAAGGCATGATGATGCAACATGGCCGCCTTTAATTGAAGTATTGTGAAAACAGGCGGCTGTGTGCCAAGCCAGAAATGTAACGTCTGTCAGTCACATGGGAAGTTGTGGCCCAAAAATACTTTTCCCCATTGGCTGGCGTTTATTTAAAAAAAACATCTGTAAATCAAGGAACTTGTTTTTTGAGGTCCATCAACTATCCACTATGATTACTCATATCTTCTTCCTAGAATCATTTGATGCATATTTAATTTATGCCAATGGAAATGATTGAATCTTAAATCATACAAATACTATAACCTTTAGGCGTTTACCCAATGTTCTGTATAGTACATGTCATCGCATCACATCTGCACATCATCACAAAGCGATCAAACAGGATTCAGACCTAAACCAAGCAAATGGCTTCACCCACAGTGACACAGTCAGTGGGTGTGACTGAGCGATGTCACACCTAAAGCAAACATGTCATGTCACTGTGAAGCCTGACAGGTTCAACATCTGCTCCGACCACATTTGCAGAGCAGACAGACTCAGTCCACCTCAGTGTTGTGGTGGAGGGACCCTGAGGGCCCTGCAGGGACCAGCTCTTAACACAAATGAAGTACAGCAGCACACCTTTCATAGGTCCGCTGAGTCAGCGTTATGGCGATTGAGACAATGAATGCAGCGCATGCCTGCTCTGATCAACTTTTCTAAGTGAATGTGTGAGGCGCAGCTGCGATGACGTGCTAGTTGTGGCCTGTAGCTCTTTATGATTTGAATGAATGGGCTATTTTTAGATGTGTGGAAGGAACCATTGAAGAGGAGGGGTGGGCCTTTATTCCTCGGTAGATCATGTAACTATGATATCAAGCAAAATAAAAACAGAAATGAGAATAGGTTATTGAAGAATTTGATTTCGTCGTTTATTTATTTATTTGTAATTATCAACTTATTATGTCACAGTTGGATGTATTTTTAATTAATGTTCCTCTAGCTTCCTTGTCACACATTAGAAAAAGCCATACATTTCCCATATGATCACACATTTCATTATCATGCTTTCTGAATCTTTAAGGATGAATCTTTAAGGCTTTCTAAGAAATGAGTTTCCATCAAGTGAGTTGTAATTTGTATAAAAACACTGAACAAATGCCTTTTGTTTCCACAGAACATCTCTGGCCTCATTTTTAAAATATCTGTGCTGTACAGTTTCACCTCAGGCCGACACAGTCTCTGTCTGAGGAGGATTATCAGATGAATCTGTGGCCACATGTTTTAGGCTCCCTGATTCCTCAAAGCTTCATTGTGCAAATATCTTCTCCTTGTGACAAAATTTGTTGAAAATTCCTGCATTTTTATTTTCTAATAATTTTCTCTCATTAAATTATCGATCCTGTCAAAGATCACAAGACTGAATAATAAGATTCGGCCTCTTGATTAAATTTGTCCATAAGATTTGAATTATTAAACCAATGAAACCAATCTCTCCTTTATAGGCCCTATATGTAACATTGAATTTACATTAATAGTTTATAAACTATCAGCTGACCTTTGTGCAGACTATCTATTTGTGTAATGTTGGATACAGGAAGCACGTGGTTGGAACGTGCATCGACCGAAGCCACCATACTGCACCTTTAAAAATAATGCATTTGACCCTTCAACAGAGTTAACGGCACGCCCCTTCCACCGTTAAAGGTGCATGACAGAACTTTCCAAAACAGTGACACCAGTGGCAGATTTGAGACATAGCATTCATGCTTGTATGCTTGTGCTCACTGGATGTGACAAAGCTCTTAGTAAAACAATATAATTATAACAATTACACCCGCCAGCAGCTGGTCAGGGTTGCTGGAGCCCCCCTCCCTCCCCCTGTAAACCGGAGCCAACCAGAGCTATGATCAGGGCTGGAGAGCCACACATTCACTCATTTGTGATGGTTTGTGTCACGCCTTGGTTTCATGCTGTGTAATTAACACACCGATAAACACGTCAGGGATTTGCACCACATTCACATCTGCTGATGCAAGTGGAGGTTATGAGATGATGTCAGAGCTGTTGTGACGCTTCTTTACCGCGCGTTACAACACAATACAGCCGATTGTGGTGCAGGTCATTCGTCAGCGGGGCTGTTTGTCCATGAAGTCAGAGCTGGGCGGATATCGCCTGCAGAAACACTTAAGTCGGTTTTGAAGGGGGAACATTCATGCTTCACATGCTTGTTGGCGGGGAAGGGTTTGGCATCACGGGTCTCATGCTCCATAACCTACCAAAATGATCAGGAAAAGAAACAGAGCTTCACCATGTTTGAATGAAGACAAGAGGACAGGAAGATACATGTTTGATCCCTGTATACGTGACAAGGACACGAAGTTATACCTCCGATTTCATGTGTATGATAGAAACCTGGCTTTCACATTTTTAGAGAGGGGAGCCATAAAGCTTTGCAGCTCTGGTTGGCTTCTAAACAGAAGGTTATAGTTCAATCCCAATCTCACTCATTCCCTTTCTGCACGTCAAAGTTTCCTTAGACAACTTCATTTAGTAGATGCTTATATCCAAAGCGACATACATCTGAGGGTGGATGGGAATCGAACCCACAACCTCATGCAAAAGTACCATATGTAGGTGCATAATGTATGTAGAAGTATTTTTAGTGGTCATCAAAAGAAGGAAGGTGCCAAAGAGACACACACACAATAAATACATTTATTATGTATTATTATATGAGGACTATTTTATGTCCTACATTGTCGTAGTATTTCAGAATCAACGAACGTCGACCTCTTGAATCACGCGTCAGTCAATATATTTTTTAAATGTCCAATTTTCAAGACAATAGAAAAGCTGTGTATGTATCTTCCAAAATAAATACATCATCTCAATATTTTTTTGTAAACGGGAATTTGCTTGGTTTTATAACAGTGAGTGGATCTGTGATATGGTTGATTGATTGATGCATTTCCTTACCCATTGCTCCCCTCACTCTTTGCAGCGGTTCCTGTATGTGATCCAGTTGTTTTAAAAACAAAATATCAATATAGAAACGGAGGGTCCTGGCCACTTCAAGAAATGATGTGGTCTAAAAGTGGGACTGTGCGGCCCCTGTGTCATAAACACAGTTCTCTGTAGGTGGACAATGTCTGTATGTACATGTTTGTGCTTGTAAGCTGCTTTGTTGCAAGGCTGCTTAACACAACACTGCTTTCTTGTGTCCCTGCAGATAAACACAGCCCTTGCACAACAGCAGAGGTGAGTAACTCCACTGTAATTCTGTTTTCCTTCTTGCATTCAGTCGTCACATGCTGAGCGACGTGAACGCTGTTGAGTGGCCGTATTTATGTAAAGGTATTACGGACCAGTCTGCTGTGGACGCGCAAATTAGCCTCACGATCAGGACTCTTAACAGCATGTGACGCAACAGTGGCTTATTCGGTACGATTTGTTGACAGATGGAAAAGCAGAACACTATGCATGTGTAAAGCAGGTTGTAATTAGTCTTGCAACATTATTTGCCAGACTTGAGGGCTGAGGTCTGAAGCCTCAGTTGAATACATGCCGGGAAACGCCAGTGTTTCGGGACAGATGCCAATCGATGGTTTAATGATGTGTAGGAAAACATTGTTGTTCCAAAGGATGATTACGGGCTTAACCACGTAAATGGCCTGATTTCTTTTTTTAAACGCTTACTGCGCTGAGTTGGTTACATTAGCTGTAACAGCAGAGATAGGGTTATGATTAGAGTGAACGTTGTGCAGGATTAATCCAAAGTGTGATAAGTGTGAGTTAATACTGTGGTTGAAACTTTCATAAGCCGGCGGTTTTAATCCTGCATGGGAAACCCCTGCTGTGACTCCCCTGCTGCTTGAAATAATAATAATAATAATCTACAAATGACATCAAATCTAAGAATTCCAAAAATTAACTTGTGTACAAACATTTAACTCATGTAAAATGGCTCAGCTGCCTCTCACAATATTTCTCTGGTGTCAAATAACATGCGATGACTGCTTTTTACATCGGAGAAATAGGAGAAGATTAGTGTCAGAGTGTTGAGCTTGTAGCATCACCTAGTTATCTCCCCCGCCAGCTTCAGAGCGCCGTGCTAGCCTCCGATTGGCCGGTTGGAAATGTCACACACCAAGGCGCCTCGTTTGATGAGCAGACGTTTTAAGCCCATTTAAAGGTCTTCTCCTGCTCCGCTAGGCGCCATCAACAGCCTTTCATGGTGATGGGAGAGTTTGTAGTCATTGTTGTTGCTCATATAGCTTTTGCAGATGGATTGGAATTTTCTGTTACACTGCAGGTGCCTGTGTGCGCACGTGCACGCGCACATGCACACAATGACTGAGGTCCCCGGTTCATTACGGACAGCATGCTGTCATTTTAGGGACTTTGCTGTCAGATTTCTGTGTAATGCAAAGCTGCAACAACAGATGGACAGTCGGCGAATAACTCAAAGCATGCACTCTCTCTCTCACGCACACACACACACACACACATACACACGCAGCAGAGAATGCAAAACGGTATGGATAAATCCCCTTTAAGCAGCTTTGCAGCAGGAAGGAGTTGTCACAATGCAGTGCGCTGTTGCCGACAAAACTACTGGCAACTTCTTGGTTGTGCGCGGTGCCTGGCGGCTTTAAATCCCACAGCAGAGCATTCGCCGGACTGCTGAACGTACAGTGTGGAATCAGCTCCAGGCTGAAAGAGGCGGAACACGTGTGCAGACACCGCTGACACACATCTGCACAGGCAGCATGAACTGTAGCGAATGATGCGACTGTGAATGTCAGATGATGCCTGTTTTCATTGGGGCCAATGAAGCGAGCTCATCACGGCACAGCATGCTAACACTCTTAGTGCAGTAATGGACTCATCACACAGCCACATTCATTGGTGGACACTGATGTTTATCCATCTTTCCATCCATTCTGTCAAACTCCTTTTCACCAGGGGCCACATCAGCATCATGGTTGCTCTCAAGGGGCCACTTTTACTTGTGGGACTAAATGGAATGGGGGCAGCAGTGGCTCAGTGGTTAAGAGCCGTTCCCTTTGGAGGCAAAGGTTCGAGTCCCACTCGGACCCTGCTGCAGTGTCGACCTGCCCTGACACTGATACCCCCAATGGCCCTATGCGTGCTGGCAGAAATACCCCTCGACCCAGAAAACTGGATAAGCGGTTGAAGATGACATGACTAAATGTAATTACGATCATATTGTAAAATAACCCTCTTCATACTTGATTATCATTTATTCAAGTTACAAATATTGTACATGTATTGACATGCATGTGAAAATGTAAACACTCTGAATATGTTGCTACACATAACAAGTGTCATGTGTAATTAGAGTTCATGGGCAATGTTTAGACGTTTCGACTATCTTTAGACATAAACATGCCTTTAAGCTCGTGATGGCCGCATTAAATGATCTTGCGAGCCACATTTGGCCTGCGGGCGATGAGTTTGACACATGTGCCTTAGAGGGTCATGAAGGGGGTTGGAGCCAGTGTCAGCCGATGTTGGCCGTAAGGCAGGGTATATCCTGGAGAGGTCACCAGTGTATAGCCAACATAGCTGTACACTTTGTATGTTGTAGCCCACATACACAGACACACAACCACCCTCTTTCATGTCAAGACCCTGAGTTCGATCAGAGTCATTGGTTTTGGATTGTGTGAAGAGGAAGCTGGACGTCTTCAGTAGATGCACTTGTAGACAGAAAGTACTCCCAGACACCAAATGGACAGATATGACAGTGTTAATCAGCCCCTATACATTAATCTATTTTTTTTGGGTAATGGTTTGATTCCTGTGTCTTTCGGTTGAATTCTTATTTGTCACTGGGCAAGACACTGAGTCTGACAGTGACAATGTATATGATTAAAAGAAAAGCTCTTCATGAATGAATGTGGCTTGTAGAGTATTTCACTTAGATAAAAAAAAAAAAAAACGATTCAGAGTCCCGATCTAATACCAATTCCAATTGCCTGAGAATAATAGAGCTGCAAACAATATGTTATTGTTCACAAAAATCATTGCTTAATTTAATGTTGATATGCAGTTACAAAAATAAATCATACATTCACTTTGTGTAGTTTTACAAAACAAATACAAACTGGTACACTTGAACAGAAATCATAGATCCACTTAGAAATGGTGTAAACAGTTTTTACAACCACCCTCTCAGTGATACGGGTATTTATCCTTTATAGAGAGACATTTTTCTGCTGTCCATGTTGACAGCAGTAGAAAATGTAAATCTGGTCCTACTTCTCATCATGCGTCCAGCGCACTAAATACCGTGGATATGCACATGCCAGCGATTGAGGGGGAAGTTGTGTAGATTGTGTGTATGTGGTGTGGATTACTCAACTTGAATTCCACTGAGTGCTATTGTAGTTTGTCTTGTTTAAGGTTTTGCTGTGTCAATGCCAGGACATCACATTCCTCTCTGCCCAAGTTTCAGCGAGTCTACGCTGAACAGCTTTGATGTCTGGGAAGGGATTTAGAGTTCAACGTCACATCCAGTGTTTAATGTAAATAGAGAATTCACACTGGAATGTTTTGGTGCGTGGCTGTGCTCAGCTGCTTCCTGCAAGTACAAAGGTGGAAAACCGTAAATCACGGGTGAAGTGTTCACTTTGTTCTGTAGGTGTATGTGAAGTCATGTGGAGTCCGGCCGAGAACAGACCAAAAGAACCGCACACAGTCATATGACAGCCCGAGGTCACGGCAGCGGAGTCAGGCATTCGGATCTGAGCGAGGAATTTGTGCCTGAGAGGAAATAACCAACTGAGTCCATTCATAATATAACTCTGTGTCATGACCAGAGTGCTGCTGCATGGACTGATCCAACAAGTCCAGTCACTCTTCGTTTCTCAGTTCCCTTGCATCAACCTTCAAAACACACTAACATGATCGGTTGTACAATGAATATATTGAATTTACTATCATCAAATGAAGTCAAATGATATTTGTAAAGCCCATATATATCTTAATTTGTCAAAGATCGCCATCCTCTGCCTGTAACACTGAGCAAGATTGAGGAAACCCACTTTGTTTCTATGAGTACATGGGACACTTCAGCATACAGAATTGGGGGAGTCAAGGATTGATGTAAAAGTCACTATAAAACATGAATGCAAATGTGTGTCATTGTCTAAAGATTTTATATTGTGTGATAAAACTCCACAATCAGCTGCCGGCGCATTCCTAATCCACCGTGATTGATCACCACAGTCATGTGACAGAACAGTCCTAACATCGCAACAAAGACGTCAGCGCGATGCTTTATGGAGAAATCGACAGATTCCGGTCTTGAGAATTGAAGTCTCGCCCATTTTGTTCCACATACGATGTGTGGTAAATAGGAAAACACAGCCAAAGCAATTATATGTTACTTGTTGACAGAAAACATCCATTTGTTTTACCCATGTGTTGGTCCCAACAAGTCCTCTATTGTGATCGCAAGACAGGAAGTTGCACAACCTCATACCGTCATGTCCCAGTGTTTTTGAACTTGACCGCCGTCCGAAGAGAAAGTCATTATGTGAGGAAACACAGTGATGGTACCGGGAACCACGCAACCGCACTGCTGCTGAACACTCGCCCGGTTTGCACCACCAACATTCCGGGACACTCCTCAGAACATTCTATAACCGAGCGCAGAAATTGCACAGGGAAAAACACGCCCCAACTCACATGGAGGTTTTCATCATCAACCCCTTCTCTGCATCTCCACCCTGCAGGCTCTGGCAACACATTTCATCATGGCCACCAGATAGCATCATCTGTATTGGGGATATTTTGGCTGTAGTTTGGATGGTTGAGGTTGAACAGCCTCCTGTCAGATCTGGTGTGAGTAGACAACATCAGTAAACAAGTCAAAGGCATCGGACAGGAACCGGGAGAAAGAGGGTTGGCCCCAGTACACAGCCCTGTTGGACCCCACTGTTGATGTTGTTATTTCCTGTCTTTTAAATTTGATTGTAGCATAATATAGAGGTTATATGACTTTTTTTTTTTTTCAAATTTCAACGGGCCTTCTAGCAATCCCTGGGGGACCCCACTTTAAAAGTCACTGGCATATTGGACTTTTAGTGGGGAAAAGAGTGTAAGTAAGCAGACACTTATAACCCCGAGGTCCCTATTACGTAATGTAAAAGGTTCAGAACCAGGATAAAGTCTCGATGTTACATGTGTTCTTTGTCAACATGAGGCTGCTCCTGTATCACATGTGCAACTCGTCATTCCTGAGCTCATGTGGCACAGTTACTGTTGAATGCTGGAGTGAAATGTAACTCCACCTGGGTTATAAACCCACATAACTCTATTTCACCGACCACACGCTCTTATGCGGAACACATGGACGAGGTTGTGAGGTGAATGGGATGTGGTGATGATTCACTATATAACAGAGGAAGATATTCCTGGCAGCGCTGCAGGTGTATGACTAAGCAAATGACATCTGTAAAGCAGTATCACTCCAGACTGTGTGTATCCACTGCTGACCTCATAAAGGTGACACCGTGAAGCCTCACTAATCCAGACTATGTGATAGGAAGCAGTTTGGCAGAAGAGTGTGAAATCATCTCTTACTTCATCTGAACATTTCTTTATTTGATCTCACTGAGCAGCTCGCTTGCTCTCTGGGGCAGGAATGCTGTAACATAAGCCAAAGTGTTTGATGTTGCCATGTGGTGGTGATCTCTTCTCCTCCATCCCATCATTCTGCTTGGTCGCCTGCAGTCCTGGGAACCAGACATGCTGGTGCATTTGAAAGAGGAAAGGAGATTTGTGTTGTTCAGCTGAATGTTTCATTGTCACAGGGAGTGAAATCAGTCATCATAGTTTGCGGTTGACTATTTGTGAGGAACGAGGAAGAAAAGTGGCCAGTGTCAGTGATGGCAGCTACATGGCTCTGGTTCATGGTGGAGAATCAATAGAAGTATTTAAACTTTAAAGCATGGTGCAGAGCTCTTATTGTGAAAATGAGGGAAATTGTATTTTGTGGACAAGGTGTTTGTGTGTGTGTGATGTTGGTCAATTACAAGAATAGTGATTATTAACTGAGGTGATTGAATCCTTTAGTGTTATCAAACATTAGTGTACAATGGTTATTCCAGTATATATTAAAGGGAATGTAATATTTAAAACATATGTATAGCAATTCAATACATGCACACAGTCCAAAAAAAAAAATTAGCCGTCAAATAAAACCAAATTCTCACATATGAGAAGCAGGATCTAACATGGAGGGATTTATTTTTTGTTTAACAGACTAGATTTATATTTGTTTTTTTTATTATTTGAAGATCTGATAGTGTTTAATCTCTTTACTATTAAATGTGGGTTTAGACAGACACATACGCACATCTGCAGATGAAAGGTTTGAATATCCACATATTTAGAGGCGCAATACACACACACACACACACACACACACACACACACACACACACACACACACACACATATCTCAGCTCCACCTGCCTGCTCAGACCTCTGTGATCTATTCACTGACTCTCAACAGCGTCTCATTCACTTGGTCTTTTCTTTCCCATCCTCACATTTACAGCCCTCATCCCCTCACTACCTCACGCACCACCTCCTGTGTCCTTACTCTTTTCTCAAAGCTCAGGGCTGCAGAATAATCCCCCGTGTGACTTCCCACGCACCCTTGTCTTTTGTCTCGGCTCTGGCATCGATGCCTCGGTGCCACCGTGACTCTCCAGTTCCAGGATGGACTGAGAGCTCCTGTCCTGGTCAGAGTGAGAGCGGTGAGGTCTGGTACTGATGCACTGAGGAGCTCTTTGTGAGACACCACCTGACTCACATGTTTCATGAGACTCCTCACCGCAAAGACCATAAATGATCTGTGCTTCCGCTCTCTGTCCGCTCACATCTCTGTTGTGCTTCGGAACAACAGCGCATTGCAATACATCCTCCGGTCCAGGCGGAGGCAGTAATGCACCAATGAGCTGACAAATGGCCTCTGATACAGAAGAAGAAGTGAGGGGATGATAAGGAGGGTGATGAGGATAGAGAGCGAGCAGAGGAGAATTGTAAACACATGACCATGTGTTAATAATAAACAATAAATAACGTAAGGCCTTTTGAATTTTCTTGATAAAAGAAGTAGGTATAGAGCTGTTTTATGGGAAAGCTAACCTTAAATGACTGTTGTCATCTGGTACTAAGTAGAAAATTAAATTAAATTAAATTAACTTGACTTCCAAGGGGGAGGGGGCTAATATAACAGTACCGGAAACTCTGAGTATCCCAGTATTTAAGTCTTTGTTCTGCTATTGTTCAGAAAAGCTTTTTCTTCCTGTCAACGTGTCCGTTTATTAGCTGAGAAAATAAAATGATTCATTCAGGGTTAAATCCAGTGCCACAACAATGTCACGATGTCACGAGTAAAGCGTTTGATCAGGAGATGCAGAAAAACACCGACATGTTTGCAATGATTTGATCGGATCCTGAGTCATATTCGAAAAGCGAATCATCCTCACTCTTGCGTATACTGAAATCCTCAATGTTGTAAAAAAAATACTAATACACCAGTTTGTTCCTTCATGCATCAGCTCATCACAAGATCGACTGTCAGCACTCTGCTCCCAGCCTCTCACACCGTTAAAGGCCAGAGTGTTTGCATGCTGTGTGTATGAATGGTGGAGGGAGTGAAGTCAAGGAGGGTTAGGTCCCGTGGTCTCCACGTCACAGCTGTTCACTTTGAGCTCGGCAAACGAAATATGTTCAGATCCTGTCACCAAGATTCAAACCCATATTTTGTGCAGGCAGAAAGAAATGAGAAGAAGCCAAAGAGTGAAATTCTTAGACCAATGTACTGCTACTTTAATGTGCGTGTATGTGTGTGTGTGTGTGTGTGTGTGTGTGTGTGTGTGTGTGTGTGTGTGTGTGTAGGTGATCGAGTCGCTTGGCATCATGATCTACAAGGCTCTGGACTACGGGCTGAAGGAGAACGAAGAGAGGGAGCTCAGTCCTCCTCTGGAGCAGCTCATTGACCTCATGACCAACATGCGCGAGGCCACAAGTGATGCCTGCCCCGACGAAGGTTATGAGGCCACGGAGGAGGAGGAGGAGGAGGAGGCGGAGGGGAGGGGGGCAGAGGACGACCCTGACAGCATCTACAGTGTTCTCGGTTACAGAGATATCCTCAAGGTAGGAGCCTGTAGCCGAGGGCGGGGCTGGAGTTGGCCGTCACCACGTACTCTACCACTTTACTGGGACACTCAAATCAGTCCAAGCTATAGAACTGTCATTGTCAACTGGTGGGTCGGGACCCAAAAAAGGGGTCGCGGGCCCATCTGCAGCGGGTCGCGGGTCGCGGCCTGGAAAAAAACGTAGCAAAAAAAAAATCCTGTGCTTTTATTCTGAAGTGGATTTTTTGTATGCATCAGCTTTTCACACTCTTTAACAGCAGGTGGCGGTAATGCTTATATTGAGGACACCTTGTGTCACCCTCTGTCCCTAAGATGCACTTTTTGGTTTTTAATCCAAATGCAGCTCATTGAGTGTAAAAGGGAATATTTCCCTCTATAGCATCGCCACCTGCTGGTCATTTTGGTTTATTATTAAACCTTGTGGAGTTTAGGTTTAAACTACTCCATCTTTTCATTCATTGAGTTCAAGACGTGGACATTTTTCCTCGATTTGGGTCACGGCTTGGCATTGAGGGGTGACGGTGGGTCCCCGAACCCAGACCAGCTCAGAACCACTGCTATAGAAAGTATCTCAATCTCTTCCAAAGTAAAATACTGAGCAGAAATTAAGAAGGAAAACCAAATAATCATTATAGATCAATAGAAATGCAGAGGAGGATGATCCACTGCTGGATTCCTGGAACAGATCATGTGAGCAGGTGTCTGCATCAGCAGCTCAGGATCAAGCAAATCCTGAACCCTGCTCGTCTCCACCATGACTCACATGTCTCTCGTGGTCCGGTGAAGTGGAGACTCACCGAGTCAGTCCTCACATGGCCTCTTAGTGTTTGTATGATGACCTTGTATCCGGTCTCACACACTGATACACGCCAACGCTGCTCTCCAGAGACATGTATCAGAGCAGTCTTTCACTGAGGCCTGGCCAATGGGGACGCAGCTTCTCTTCCTCTCGGTCCATTCACGCCCTGTGCATTTCTTTGAGGTCCAGTCGGTACCGGTGTCATAAAGATAAAGACAAGTTCTTTATAATACAGGAAAAAAATAACAACAGGCGAAGTGCTGGAGCATTGATAGTTGCATTGATAATAGTAGTGGAAAAGCCTGATTACTGAACATGGCAGCCAGGTGGAGTCATATTGGACATGCCACTATAATATGAAAACACCGTGGCTATTCTGACCAGTGCATCCCATTATACTTGATTAAATTCCCTCCATCACTTTTTTAAGAAACTCAACTGTGACCTAACGTCTCCTCCTCTGTGCCTCACTGCCTCTCCCCTCCTCCTCTGCAGCTGTGCACCTCTCACCTGCCCAGTCTGTCGGACGCCTCCACCCACTACCAGGCAGTGTGTCGGGCTCTGTACACTGAGACCAGGGAGCTGAACACTTTTCTGGAAAAGATCCGGAGTGCTAAAGAGGTGGGTGCTCCATCCTCATCTTTGTCCCTGTATTGATTCTCTTCAGTCATTTTGCTGATTTTCATAGTTCCACGCTTGTTTGGAATCAGACCCAAATCATATGAATATGGGGTCAAGGGTTTCAACATGATCACTGACCTTTCTGCTGCCCACGAGGCATCACTGTGACCTTACATGCTCCACGTACCCCACTGTCCCTGGGGGGGGACCCTGAAAGAAGCAGTGTCAGCAGTGTGGGACTGTGGGTTTTTGTTCCAAAAAATATTCAACGATATTATGTATATCATATTTTTTAAGCATGTCCTTACCGCTGTTTGTAATCAACATTTGCAGGAAAATATTAGTCAGCTCGAGGAAAGGATGAATTTGAGACCGATCCAGGCTTTACTTTGTACAATTCTTATGATTCTATTCTTTCAAGTTCCTCTTCTAATGAAGAAAATAGCATCCATGCCGTAAGGTTTCCACGGTCTCGGTTCTCTATCTGCTTTGTTTTTCAAAGTGTACACTTTTAGAAGTGCATCAAATCAGCAGAGGGTGACTGTCACATCTGATGGAGCGACAGCATCTCTCCTGTTCCGGCCATTAACCCTCACACACAGAGGGAGGGACAGCAGCATGACAGTAACAGTCGGCACGGAACAGATAAAGACCATGGTCAGCGGAGCCTCGTTTCCTCTGAGACAGAACTGATGGACAGTGTTATCCATGGTTATGAGCGCACAGACCAGAGAAGGGCCGCCGCGCATATCCTGTATTACTCGTCTTAAATCCCGACAACCCTTTGACAGCGTTCCGCGTACATCGTCCTAAACCTTCCGTCTCTGCTCTCAGCTCCCTGTCACGTGAAAGACAATGGGTCTTGAGGCTAAAGGCTCGAGTCGTGGGCTTGAGAGAATATAAGGTTCACCCGTTCAAATGACGGTCAGCACAGATCACGTACCTCGGTTTACATCCAGGCTTTTCCTCTGCATGCGAGACCAGGGCATGATGTAAGTCTTAGACTTTGTAATGTTTTGAAGTCTAAGATCAAGTGCAAGTTACGTTGGTTTTTGGGTTTCGTCAGACACGGGGCTCAGCTGCAAGCTGAAGCATTTTCTTTGAGCTCTATGTGTTTGTGTATGCCTGTGTGTCTTGTCCCCCCACCTCAGGGTTCCTTCCTGCGATGCACTGATGCTGCTGCTGCCCTTTCAGTGTTAATAATGCCCCTGAATGAAGGAAGGGGATTTGGTAGGTTACGTAACTCCGAGAGAGAGAGAGAGAGAGAGAGAGAGAGAGAGAGAGAGAGAGAGAGAGAAAGACATGGGTTGAGGAGGCTACTAAAGAAGCCCGTAAAGCAGAGAACTGGAAGACCGCAGCCTTTCTAGCCTCAAAAAGATGTCAAAATCAATACGTTTGGATGTCATTTCAAGTATGTCAGCAGGTGTTTCTTCGCTTTGACAAATCTACTATGAAGACAAAGCTGAACAAATGACAATACACGTCCTTAAGTATGAACAACAACCTGTGCATACATTAACCTCTTCTGTCAGAGCTGATTCCGACTACCTGCTGTCCACTCAGCAGCCTGTGGCCTGAATGATGTCACGATGACATCACTGTCCATGCTTCCGGTGATTCAGGTGGAGCTCTTTCAGCTGTGTGACCTGATGCGGTACCTTTTACATGCGCAATGCACATCTCCGTCGGACTCATCACACGTTAGCCCTCGTACCAGCGTGATCACGTGGTAATGAACTCACAAACTCTCCGTGGGCTTTTCAAATGGTCAAATGAACAGCGCTTTAACTCGATCAGCTGTAATCAGCCAGTAAGCGCTTCATCGGGACACAATGTAATGTAATGGACGATTGCGTGCACTGTACTCACATGCTGAGTGCATGGACGACGGTGTGAGTGATGTTATGTAACTGTGGAGCTGTGGCAGCTGTTCCTGCGCAGGAAGATGCTGACTCGTGGGGATTTGCGTTGAGCTGAGCAGTTTGTTCAGCGTTAGACTCACGATGTTAACGTCCAGTCAGGGTTCACAGACCAAACCGGACCTACCTGACTATGTCCGCATGTCGCATCTGAACCCAGAACCTAAGCATGTCCCGTTGCCTCTTTGAACTTTTGTCCCCGTGACAACTACTGATACTGACAAGGTCAGTGTTTCGAGTACAGCAGGTCTCTCTCTCTCTCTCTCTCTCTCTCTGTCTTTCCTGCAACAGAACACATGCGAGCATAGTTTTCCTCACAATACAACCTGCCTCATTGTTAGTTTGTTTTTCTGTTTGACTCACGTTAGGATAGAAGATCTCTGTTTTCAGTGGTTGTGATTTTGGTGTTTGACCAAATCATCTAATGTGTGAATACTGGAGATGATAGTGTTGAAATTTCTCATCATGTCTTGGTTCTCAGATTGGTAATGATGGTCCTAAGATGCATATCCCACCTTATTTTACATCGAATAATTTTAGTTTTGATTATTCATCTGTTCTTATTGATTGATTCGTTGAATAATATGAACTTTTTATTTCCTGTGGAATTCAATTTTGCAACAGGGCAAATTTGACCGTGGATTCTCTTGTTGTGTGCTCTCACTTTCCCCTCTTTCCCCTGCTTTTTCTTAAACGAGGTCCCTACTTCTACGTACTCTTAAGTTACAGTCTGTTTGAATAAGTGTGTGAAACTGAACGTGTCTCCGACTCTGTCATCAGAACCTCCGTAAAATGGAAGCGGAATCGTCGGAGGCGCCCGGCCGTGACCTGAACGAGCTGCAGAACGCTGACTGGGTGAGCATCAAGTGTCCCCGACCTCTGACCTTCATCTGATCACTCCATTCAACAAAGCGTTAGGCTGCCTCCAGCGCAGGGGCCGGATCACTGCACTTCTGTGGTATCAATATAAAGACTGATCTATACTTATGCCTGTATCATTCTGACAAATGATAAAATATCTTTTCAGGAAGCATGTTTAGGTCCTCCTCGTTCTTTGCATAGAGAGGTCAGAAATTATCCAAAAAATATCAACATCCCTAAACATCCGCTACATGCTATTTCTAACCCGCGATGCCCTTTGCCCCCCGCCCCCCGCCCCCTCAGGCTCGATTCTGGGTCCAGGTGATGAGGGACCTGCGCGATGGAGTCAAGCTGAAGAAGGTGCAGGAGCGTCAGTACAACCCTCTGCCCATCGAGTACCAGCTCACTCCCTACGAGATGCTCATGGA
The DNA here is from genome assembly GCA_016785325.1 of Chascanopsetta lugubris. Taxonomy (NCBI): domain Eukaryota; kingdom Metazoa; phylum Chordata; class Actinopteri; order Pleuronectiformes; family Bothidae; genus Chascanopsetta; species Chascanopsetta lugubris. The sequence goes on from JAFBJT010108773.1 coordinate 26,050, forward strand.
CGACATCAGGTCCAAACGTTACAAGCTGCGCAAAGTCATGGTCAGTGTCCAACAGTGTGTGTTGCTGCGCTTTGAAGTGGAAATGTACAAAAACATGGACGCCGCGTGCAAGTTTGCTTAGTAACAAAGTGCAAAGGAAACGAATCAAGTGTGAATCAAGACATGAACATGGAAATCGTTCAAAAGTCCGTTATTGGCCGATTGGTTAATAAGTCATGAAAACACAAACTCAGTGACTCGTGCAACAATATTTTTGCCGACTTTCTGAGGTGTTGAGGTCACAGTAGATTTCCCCAGTTGGAAACCATTTCAAAGTTAACGATGCACAAACGGAACAACTCAAACAACGGATCTCAAAGAGTGGGAGGAGCCACAACAACAGGAAGATTAGAAATGAGATAGCTAGTACAAAAATACAGTAACCTCATAATCTGAACAATATCCAAACACTCCGGTGTAAGAAAGACGGCAGGTTTAAAGGCAACACAACTCAACAACAACAACAACAAAGAAATTCATTGTCACTCTAAACTTCCAAATGCATCACAGGCCCGCAGAGATCTCCTCAACGCTCCGGCAGCAGATGTTAGAGTTTCGAGTTGATGCTCATGTTCTTGACAGTTTGAGGCTCTGGCGTTTCTTTTGAAGTAGACGAACATCCAACAAGTACAGATCCTTTTTGCACAAAGATCTCATTGTACCGCCGTTAAGAATCAGACTCCTCAGTGAGTGGCCCTTGTTCACGGGGAAGCAGACAAAGCCGTCACAGTGTGTGATTCTCAGATTGCGCGCAGGCGTTGCGGAGTCGGAGATAAGAGGTGCAAGTGAACAGCATCCGCATCTGTCTCGTCATGCTGACTCGGGGCTGTGACTCCCTCCGTACAGGCAGAATATGCTCCGCGTCACATGCTTGAATTTGTTCCACGGCATGGCGAGATGGAAGGAGGCACAGGATTGCTGGTGTGACGGGACAGTGTGATAATAAGGATAGTGCCATGAAAACATGGTGGAAAAAGTGCTGTGTCAGAGCCGCGGGTCATTGTTGACATGTTATGTTCATGTTACGAGTCAGCGTCCGTCAAACAGCTGTGGCGCCATATCATTGTGCCTGTTGTGGTTTTGATTGTTTGTTCTCCCATTTTGTGCCTTAAAGCACATATTTCCTTTATTTTACTTTATCGATCGAGAGAATAGGCGTTTTTTTGTTTAGTTAAAGGTGCATTGTGTGGGATTTGGTGACATCTACTGGTGAAGTTGCATGTTGTGTCCATCACCTCACCCTCACCCATCTGAGCATGCAGGAGAACCTATGGAAGCCCTGAGTTGTCATTAAAGCTCATAAGATGTTTAGAACGTCCACTCTGGTCTATGGGTGAAAACATGGCGGCCCCCATAGGGTGGACCTGCTCCTGGTGTAAATAAACATTAAAGGGCTCATTTCAGGGTTCTGTAAAAAGCTGGTCATACATTCAGGCGATTATACATTTGTAAAAATGTCTATACAACTATTTTTTCATTATATTTCTATACATAGAAGTGACAAAAATGTACCGCAATCCTACACACTGCACCTTTAAATGTGGCTATTGGGCTGATTGTCAGCTTGTTTTGCAAGCACATCTGGAACGAGCAAATTCTACAACCCCACTGTTGGGTTTTCTCTGTCATCTCTGGGGTTTAGACGGTTGGTCACAGCTGCATTGCAACGCATATGATTCATTCATTTTCTTTATTTTCTATAAATCACAAACACAACATTTTCAAAAAATGACAATGTCTCGGTTTTGTGCACGGTCATTAACAAAATTGAAACGTGTACATCTTTTGCTCTCTCGTGCGAACGCTGCTCTGTTCATGCAGGTGAATGGAGACATCCCACCCAGACTAAGGAGGAGTGCTCATGAGGTCATCCTGGAGTTCATTAGGTCCAGACCACCTCTCAACCCTGTGAGCCAACATGGTGATCGTAGCAGTTGAGCAGAGACCGCTGGTTCCGTGCCTAATCTCTCCTTGTCTGTGTGTACCTCGTATCCACCCTCCCCGGGACCACAGGTGTCCGCTCGGAAGCTGAAGCCCCCGTCTCAGCTTCCCCCCACCCTGCATGAGAGGATCCTGGAGGGAATCAAAGCAGAGAGGAAGCTGAGGCCCGTGTCACCTGACCAAGTCCGCAGGGGAAGGCTGGGTAAGGAAGCTGACACCTTGTTTTTGTTACTGTTCACACACACACACACACACACACACACACACACACACACACACACACACACACACACACACACACACACACACACACACACACATACACACACACACATACATACACACGCATGTCCACCATTATTACAATGCCATAGCTCTAACATAAACATACAGGAGTGGATGCAGCACAACCAATAGAAAAGACAATCAGGAATTGTTTAATACATATTAAAAATACACAATTTGCTTGTGCATTTTTTCTAGTGAATTATTTTTTTATACTTTGTTTATATTATTCTCTTTTTATTCGTCTGTTCATACAATCTCGGTGCATGTGGTCTTCTTCGTGCTATTTTCAGCCTTTATTGTTTACCTTTGCTGCTGTAACCATGCAAATGTCCCCACTGTGGGAGGAATAAAGAGTTATCTTATCTTATCTTATCTTATCTTATCTTATCTTATCTTATCTTATCTTATCTTATCTTATATTATCTTATAAATAAAACAAAATTATTTGAATTAAACATAAGTCCATGAGTTTGACTCATGTCCTTGATGGCTGACACACACACACACACATGCACATGGACATGCACACGCACACGCACACGCAGACGCACACACACATGCACACACACACACACACACACACACACACACACACACACACACACACACACACACACACACACTGTCGCACGTGATGCCTGCATCTGCAGAGTATCATGTGCAATTCAATCAAAATCTATTGTAGAGACCCGTCTTGTTCCTTCACTGTTTTTGACCTTTATGATTCAGTTCCTTTACTCTGCTACACTATTATTTGCACCTGGATGCTCTTTGCGTTTGTAGCTGATGCTGCCTAACTTTCCATATTTGCATTGCAGACGATGCACTTCATTGTTTCGTTGACTATATTGTTTGCAATATAGTGGGATCTGTACTTGGATAATAATGCTAAGTGACTGCAATTCCATTAACAGTAATCGTATGGCTGTGGTTTCTTTCAAATGAAGTGTTCATATTTGAGTGACAGCCCTTCAGATGGCTTCCTCCCTGTGCATATTCAAGTCCTCACCTAATTTGCCTTCTCCACAGCAATAACTCTACTGTGCCATGACTGTTTCTCTTTGCAGTAATTCGGCCACTTAGCATGTCTTTCAGTTTTGATGCGTCAGGTAAAGTCTCCCCCGCTGCTTACCTGGCTTTTTGTTTCATTCTATTTATTTTGTTGGTTGATTTGATCTCATTCTATAATCCCAGTTGTTGTGGCTGCTCAAACACACATGCACTTCACACTGCACTCATCTCATGTCATGCTTCCGTGGTTGGTGACGGTTCGCTGCTGACAAAGGTGAAGGTGACACACAGTGCTGATGTGAGACACAGGTCATTGGGAGGATGAGAGGCTGACACACACACACAGTGGATTTTCACTTCCATTAGTATTTACTTGTTGGTATCATCAGAGTATGATATTTCAGAGCTTATGGTCCAGGATTGAAAACACCATAAACGATGGATTCTTGATATACCGCTCAGGACACCGAGTCAGCACATTTCAATAATATATAATAGATAATTGATTCTAATAAAGTTAAAGTTCAAAGAAAAACCCTCTAAGGCTCTCTAGGGTTTGAATGTTGAGGGTAGGGTCAGCACTGTGGCTCTGCTGAGTCAGCGGTTCAAACGGTCACTCTCATCTCCAGCTCCTGTCTGATAAACGGACAGTGTTGTGTAACTTTCTGCTGATCTATGAACACTCAGGAGAAATGTCACCTCCACTAAGTTCTCCATCCCTCACACACACTGCCGGGATGTGTGCACTTTCTATTTACACATTCACCTGCGGTTGCCACAGCCATTCCAGGAGCAATTTGCTGTTGTCTGTTTTATACCCAGTGACACTTTGCCATGGGGAATGGAGATGGGGATTGAACTGCCAACCAACTGGTTTGGCCTGAGCCTCAGGATCTGGAATACAAAATATTTACACTTCTGTCTTATGAGTGTATAATCACAAGAACGTACAAATTGATGTTGTCATCTCTACAATTGAAAAGGAAATCTCATGTTTTTACAACAGCCCACAACATCTTTTGAGGTTCAATGTAAACAGAAGGCCACTGTAGATTTTCCTGTGAGCCATGAAGGGATTAGTTGAGTGGTATGTAACTTAAACATGTAGGTTTTACCACTGTACATCACAGACTCCCCTATACCGTTCCTTTAAATGCTTTCAAACAGCTTAATGAGACAGTTCAGACCGACTCGATGAGGAAGCACCGCAGAAGTTTATGACTCAGCGCAATTTAGAATAGTCCAAACTCCCTCCTGCTGCAGCCAGTGTCTCCACACTACACTCTGTATCACCTCACACTTCCTCATTTATTCTGTACAGTTGTGTGTGTGTGTGTGTGTGTGTGTGTGTGTGTGTGTATACGTGCGCGCGCGCGTGTGTGCATGTGTCTGTGCAATATCTCCTCTGTAATGGATCAAAACAAAATCCTCATCGCTACATTTTCAATTGAAAAAACAACTACATGAATTCAGGTGACGGTGCCTGTTTTGAATGAGTCATCACATTTGTCATGGTTTGAGGGTGACGGTGTGATGGTACACTGCTTTGTAAGGTGTCAACAATGGAGAGGCAAACTTTGAATTTTTGAATATTAGGAAAATGTGTACTTAAAACATTCTTGCTGAGGATAGAGGATAAATGCCAATGCTACAACTGCATATGATTTATTTAATGAGAGCCAGGAGGTGATTAGCATATCCGAGCATACACCCTGCTTGTGGGCTGAATTTAAAAAAAAAATGAAGATCTGTGTGTGTGTGTGTGTGTGTGTGTATGTGTGTGTGTGTGTGTGTGTGATTGTGTGACCTGACCATGCAGCCGTGTTGCTCGGACACAACAGTGGAAAAGGTGTAACACCATTAGAGCAGAGATCACTGTGTCTCTGCTCCATCTCAAACTGCTGAATCAGATCGGTCTAAAGTGCACAGTCGCGCGTTGACTCAGCTGCTCATCACAGAGACACACGGGACTCAGCTGCTCATCACAGATCATCACAGAGACACACGGGAATGTCGTTGCAGTTTTCCTAATGAAGGAGCTGTCCGTCCCCCCCCCCATCCCCCCTCCCCCTTTTTAGGTTTTGGCAAAACTCGCAGTATGCCCCAGGATTTGTTCCGTACAGGATTAGGTAAAGTATGAGCCACGCTGTGGTTTAGAGAGAAAGCTTGTTTACCTTTAACTCAGCAGCCTCGTGTCTTGTCTGCCTCCCCGTCTGTCAACTAATATTTCCTCCATACCTGAACGTATGAGTTGCTAAGACCTGGTTAAGACGCAGGCGGAAGTCAACCGTTGATGCGAATGATGGCTGCAGCAGAAACTCCCACCGAGGCGATGAGGTTGCTTTTCCCCGCGCAGATAAGAGACGTGAAGGATCTTTGCTTTTTGCTCGTCTCCTCCTCCCACACTCCCCTGCCTCCCTCTGAAACCCTCTTTTCAGGTTGTCTCTTCTTATCCCTTTGAGCTCCTGGTAAATCAGTTCAAACTCAGGCAACTCGAGGCTTGGTTGCCGTGTATCGACCCACCGTCCAGTGACTCTGTCGCCCTGTTGTCATGCAGAAATAATCCAGAGTGAGCTCGTCCATAATCCGAATATTTCATGACGCCTCCATGCTCTGTGTTTAACACCAGCCTGCTCATTTGCCGACTTACCTCAGCCCCCCCCCCCGCCCCCAACCCCCCCACCCTCCGTTCCTTTGGGCAGGATCTCAGTCCTCTGCAACAGGTTCACTGCATCTTTTGATTTGACCCCCCTTTCATTTATTTGAAACATGAACAAACTCAAAACTATGAAACAGACACGAGATGCAAGGAATCGTGTGAGGCTACTGAGTTTCCCTCTTCCTGTCAGTGTCTGAATCAAAGTCTCTGTGTGTGGCTCCGAACAGACGAGTTTAGTCCGTACATGGGCCGAAGGACGTCCAGCTCTCTGTCTCTGAACACCGCCGCCTCCGCCTCCCCCCGACCGGAGCCCTCGGGATGTCACTCGGCCCCCCAGAGGAAACGCCTCCTGAAGGCTCCCAGCCTGGCTGAGCTGGACAGCTCCGACTCTGATGTCAGTATGACGGCTGTGTGTGTGTGTGTGTGTGTGTGTGTGTGTGTGTGTGTGTGTGTGTGTGTGTGTGTGTGTGTGTGTGTGTT
>JAFBJT010108773.1:39294-49294 GCA_016785325.1 Chascanopsetta lugubris
TTATTTACGGTTATTAAAAGTTTGGATTTCCCTCAAAAGGACTCGCCTAGCCTTGCTTGGCCTCGACGACTGCGTCCTCCTCCACGGTAACCACGGCGACGACTCCCTGACGGACAGACACGGCTGCCCCGCCTACGTCGGCCCGGAGCTGCTGACCAATGGGAAGGGCCCTTACTCGGGCCGAGCCGCAGACATCTGGAGCATGGGCGTGTCCCTGTACACCATGCTGATTGGATGCTACCCCTTTCAGGACACGCAGCCCGCCGCTCTGTTCGCCAAGATCCGCCGCGGGACCTTCTCCCTGCCCGATTGGCTGTCTCCCCAGGCCAGGTGTCTGATTGGCTGCATGCTGAGGAAGTCGCCCCACGAGAGACTGCAGGCGTCCGAGCTGCTCATGCACCCGTGGCTGACCAATCGCTGCGCGCCACATCACAACATTCCCAAGACGCAGCACGGCTCACACACGGCGCCACCGAGTCAACATGTGGACGATGATCAGGTGGTGCCAACGTGGACACAGCAACACTAACACACACACACACACACGCACACACACACACACACACACTCTCACACACACCTTTATACTGTCACTGCTGAAAACACTAACTTTCACATTGCAACTAAGACCTCTACACACACAGATACAGCCCATAATACCCAGATGATGCTCTTACAATGGAACTGTATGGTTGAGTTAAAGGTGCAGTGTGTAGGACAGGGTGACATCTAGTGGTAAAGGTTGCATGTTGCAGCTGAATACCTCTCATCTCACTGTTTTCTCAGTGAAGCCTTCAGGTATCACTAAGAGCTTTAGTTTGTCCATTCTGGGCTTCTGTAGTTCTTTCTAGTGTCATGAAAACGATTCATGTCTTGGGGCAATTATAAACTAAAACATCTGCATTTCTGCCATTACAAAAGTGACCTGACTCCATCTTAATCTTACACACTGCACCTTTAACACCACAACAGTGATTGGTCCATTTGTTAGGAACAAAAGAATCAAACTCCAGGAGTGAGAGCCACTCGGGTCCGCACAAAAATTCAAACACACACACACACAGTGTCTGATCCTGGATTACTTGACCCGCAGGTGCCTTCCTCTCTCTGTCGCTGCGTTCAGGTGCTCATCACCAACTCCTAGAATGTTGCATTCATGTGTTCATCAGGAAATCTGAGACGTTTGTTTGTTTGCGCATTAAAACAAACAGCTGTCACATGGCAAACTAATCCATGCGTCACTGTGTTTACAAAACTTACCAAGTCTCATCAGAATGACTGAACCGAAACCAAGTCCTTCACAAGCGAGTGAAGTCAAATCCATAGACTGTAAATAAACTCCTCCCACTTCCTGCTTCATCCAAATATGGGCCTATAGCCCAGGTAGAGCCCGATGGTGCTGTCGCAGCATCCACAGAAGATGGGATCAGGTGTCAATCAAGAGGCCACGCCCCTTAGTTACGCACGATTTCAAAGCTCCACAGAACAATAGTAGTACCTCCTTTGAAGTCTTTACAACTGAAGTCTCTTAAATGTCTTCTGCTGATAATACACATCCTAATGATCCTAACTCTGACTTCCTCACGCCATCGTCCACACATCCTGGATGAAGATCTTCGCGGCGGGCGAACCCATGCAGAAGTAACGAACAGAACAAACTGTGAAGTGAAGTGTGAGTTCACAGCTGAAGGTGCAAAGAGCAAAAAAAGGTGAAAGTGATGAAACAGGAGAGAATAAATAATTCATTCCCTAAAATTAAAATGTCCTGGATTACTTTCCACAACCTGAGCGTGTTTGAACGTGCGCTACAGCCTCTGGTGACTCTGACTTACTCTATCGGTCGGTTTAAAGGTCCAGACGATGATACTGGACCTTTAACACATCAAACATCAAACTGACTCCTGAGGAAAGAGCTGGTGACGACCACCTGAGATTTTACCATGTCACCTGGAGGAGCCTGAAGTGGGCGGAGCTTATTTCTGTCAGTATTTAATCCTGGTTGGTTCCTGTGTGGCTTTAAAACAGAAGATGATCAAAGATGATCAAAGATATATTTCATTTCTCAGGAACTTCTTCCAATTCTCACACAATGATTATCCTGAAACTACAACCTGCTCTTTTTTTGTTATTCATGAGTATTTCCACGACACGGCATCAGTTACAGTACTGTTACAGTTACAGTACGCATCAGTGTGACAGGATGAAACATAACAACGTTAAAATGTCAAAGAGAAAAACGTTTGGTCTTGTTTGGTTTTTTGTTTCTTCTTCTCTGAAGTAAAACTGATGAGTCACATTCCCACCGAGCTGCTGCAGCGGCCGTTTGTTGCCTTACGCTGAGAAACGCTTTGATTGACAGCGGAAGAAGAATAAAGATGTTTCATACTCGCTTCACATTGTGACCTGGATTTATTCTCCGATACAAAACCGGCGGTTAGAGCGCCCCCCTCTGGCAACAGTGAACAGTAAAACGTGAATGGTGCATCAGCTGTTACTGTAACGAGGTCTGAATTCACAGATTTGGTTCTCTGGAGTCTCTCCCTCTCACAACGGAACTATTTTACGTCCAATCTGATTATAATTTAATTACAAATATTGAAGAGGGAAAGGATTCACAGAATCTAACTCGAAGTAACTGCTTCATTAAGTTTTATTTTGTAAAAGTTGGTTATGTACAGAGTGCGATTCCTCTCAAGTACAAAAAGATGAGGTGTGACGGTGCTGTTCGAGTTCTGCTGCAGGTTTAAACAATAATAATAATAACGGAATGTAGAATCTAGCAGCGAGTTCAACCTCATTAATATGAATGGAACCTCATTTGACCCCCTCTGTGTTTTGATCATGTGATCCCTGCGAGTTAATTCATGCAAATGTGCATAGTGTTTGTCTTAATCAGTCAGTGAACCGTCTCCCCATTGGTCAGCGAGAGTCAGTCGTCAGTTTCCATGTCGTCAGTGTCGTCGCCCTCCGAGCGGCAGATTTCCTCCAATGCCAGCTCTGACGGAAAGAAACAGGAAGTGGAAAATATATAAGTCCTTACGCCCAGAGACCAGGGTTTTACAGTACATGTCCAAAAGTATACAGACGTACAAATGTCTGGAGGTTAGCCACATATTTATATATGTTATATTATTCAACAAGCCAGAGCTTCAACAAGAGTCTTTAACTACTTCATTTTAACAGAACAGATTCTTTTAGTAATTTGTTTTTAGTTCATTTTGGTTTGAATGAAACTTTTGGACAAAGTAAAACATTTATGGTTCATTAGGATTTTTACTAAATATTTAAATGAGTGGTCCTTTCATTTGGGAAGTACACATCTCACGTGGCTGTGTACAGAAGTGCTGTTGTTCTGTACAGCCCAGTACAAGCGTGTGTGTGTGTGTGTGTGTACCCTCGCTCTCGCTCAGCGCCGGGATCTTCCTCAGCGTGTCTCTCACGGCGGGGATCACCTGGTCGTACATGTGCAGCAGCGGCCGGCAGCTCTCCGAGAAGGAGCCGTGGTGCAGCAGCAGCCAGTGGAGCAGCAGCAGACACTCTCTGAGCAGGGACGCCGCCGGGCCGCGCCACCACGGCAGCGAGGGGGAGGAGCTCTGGGGGCTCGCGGGGGGAGAACCTGAGGGAACAGCCGCTCTGTTTACATGCGCCGGACGCTCGTACATTCGATCTGACTGAATCTGGATCCGTCACCGACCCGTTGAGTCCGTTGGCTCCTGAGAGTCACGAAGGTCCAACCACTGCCGATGGAAAACGATGACCACCGTCTGCACCAGCTGGAACACACGGGGGGGGGGGGGGGGGTCAGGGGGGCGGGGGGGGGGGGGGGGGAGTCAGAGGGGCGACAGGAAGTGACGTGTCCGTATGTAAATGAGACAGAGCGGAGGTTCAGACCGTTTTACCTCAGTGTGACACGGACAGTTGCTGTGCAGGTGTTGGGTCCAGCTCTCTGCTCCCTGAGTCACGAGTCTGTTCAACAGACGAACCACCTGGTGCACAACCACAACCAGGTTCTGTGAGAACTCGAATCAAGGATTAAAGGTGCAGTGTGTAAGATTTGGTGGCACCTAGAGGTGGAGCTGCATGTTGTGTCCGTCACCTCACCCTCCTGAACATGAAGGAGAACCTGTGGTCGACTTCAGTCTCATTAAAACTCTAAATGTGTTTAGCATGTCCACTATAGGCTACTGTAGAAACATGGCGGCCCCCGTGGAGAGAGACCTGCTCCTTGTGCAAATGTACATTAATGGGCTCATTTGAGGGTAATGGAATAAATAGAATACATTTATATGATTATAAATCAATGAAAATGTCAGTATGTATGTTTTGTAATATTTTTGAAAAGTGACAAAAATGACTAAATCTTACACAACGCACCTTTAAAATGAGTATGATCAGAACTTTGTACCAGAACATGTCGGCGCTGGTCACACAGAATTACCCTATTGTGTCTGTTTGTGTGTGTGTGTGTGTGTGTGTGTGTGTGTGTGTGTGTGTGTTACCTGCAAGTCCAGCTGAATCCAGCCTCTCTGTGCTGCCTGGTTGTCTGGTCTCATTCTGATGTAGTGGAATAACTTCAAGAAAACACAAGGATCTAAAAACAACAGCAAAAGCAAAGTGACAGACAAACACATGATTTTAAAGTTAGTTTGATTTACTTGAACAAATACTGAGCAAAAAACGGAATTCATCTGTAAGTTCAACGGTCAAATGAAAGGAGGTGGGAGTCAGACCCTGAAAAGAAGAACACACAGTAACTCAGAATCTACCGGTGGCGTAACGTGTGTACTGTGGGACGAAGTCTCACCGTGCTGAGAGAGGAGCTGCTGAACCAGCGTCTTGTGGTCGGACATGGACGCGAGGACGGACACACACTCCGAGACGCTCTGCGACCTGCTGTCTGCTGACACGTACGCGCACATCGCCTGGAACACACACTGCAACCTGACACAGACAGAGGTTCACCGTCGGACCACGTTGTGGTGTTTTACCGTGGCCGTGTGTTGAGGGCGGATCGGCGCGGTACTTTCTGACGGGCGCGATGTCTTCACGTGAACGAGCGCGCTCGTCTGTATGACGGCCGAAATCTGAAAAATTGGTACGACGGCGCTACGGCTGCGGCGGCGCAGCGCGGCGCCATTGATCAGCCCTGTGTTGATATGTTTAGACGCATGGAGACGGAGGGTGATGTCATTCAGAGTTCAGATCGGTCCTGTCATGTCCAAGAACACGTGGTTGACAGTCATCAGTTCTTTCGACTCGGTTGTGTCACAGCACTGACTGTAAATACCTGCCGGGAGTTTATAGTCATGTTACATAACCACCGACAGTGAGTGGAAAATATTGAACCACGCACACACACACACATGCACACACACGCACACACACACACCCTGGTGTTGCATCAGACGTGCACATGTTTTCCTGTAAACTCTGCAGCATAGTCACTTTTCTGAGGAAACAGAGACGGTGCATGAATGATTGAATGTGTTTACATGTGTTGTAATCGTCAATAAAAACATACAAACAGATCTGATCACTGAATTCATGACGGCTGGTTGGTGGTTAAGTCATGGATGAGGGAGCTGAAGGGATTCATGTTTCAAATGTTTGAAGTATTGAACTCAAATGCAGAATATCTATATGTTAAATGTCTCATCATTTTGAATATTCTAAACAGATTGGGAATAGCTGGAAATATATTATGAGGAAATTCACAAAGCAAAGTTTTCCAACATACTTTGACGTTACGTTTGACCAGTGTCTTCACGTGGTTGTAATTGTTCTGTCCACTAGAGGGCAGCCTAACCCTGAGATCCATTAGCTATGAAAAACAGATTATAATTTTCGTGCCATTCTACGGCACTAAAACAATTATCTGCTGATTCTTTAGCACTTTAGAATATCTTTAAAATGATAGTGTTTATTATTTTTGGCATAATCAAAATGTTTACATGTCCTACAATTAGTGTGTGTGTGTGTGTGTGTGTGTGTGTACCTGTCAGTGTGAGTCTCTGGCGTCCTCTCTATGAGAACACAGAGTGTCTTCATGGCACTGAGGACGAGCAGCGCCCTCTGTGGGCCGTCACCAGCTCCTGCTTCACAAAGCCGCAACACTGACTGGAGCAAGGAATTGTGGGAGCTCAGATCCAAGCCTGCTGCAGGAAGCTCCATCTATAATCAGAGAGAAATTAAATAATTCAAATTAAATCAAATTATTGAAATAAAAATGAGTAATTTCTCTGTGTTACCTTTTCATCTGAGGCTCCGCTTTGACTCTCATCTGACAGCACAGCCTGCACCACCTGGAGAGCAGCACAAAGGTCAAAGGTCAGACCCAATTTCAAGCCAGAACAATGAAGTGTTGGACAGGGCTTCCTGAGGATTCATTACTTCATCGCTGTGAGCCAGCAGCAGGTGGAGGAGTCGCAGAGAAGCCAACCCAGTCTCCTCCTCCATGCTGAGCCCGGAGGAACCGGCCTCCTCCGCTCCACCCCGTCCAGCAGGTGGAGCAGCTGAGCCCGATGGGAGGGCGGTGCCGGCGGCAGAGCTGGAACCACGGCTGCCGCTGGAGTCCAGAGACCGGCAGAGTCGGATGAGGTGGAGGTCGAGCAGAGGGAGGAGCAGGACGGCGCCGGGACACGACCTGTGACACACAGAGTCCTTTCAGTTCTGTTACTTAAATGTTACCTCTGATGTTTTCAAGCCGGGTGAGCGTTACATGGCAGATACACTATTTGTCCAGCAGAGGGCACTGCTGGACAAAGAGGAGTTCAGAATTGACTGTATCTCAAGTTCTGGATCCTAGTTTGTATAGATTAAGCAGGCCATATCTGTGTGTGTGTGTGTGTGTGTGTGTATGTGTGTGTGTGTGTGTTCATACGATGAAACCTACCTGTTGTTGCTTGCAGCAGCAGCAACAGCTCTACATTGACTCAGCATGTTGAGTCCGGTAACAGCCAGACTCTGGACGGGACTCGGAGGAGCTCTGGAGGCGCCGTCTACACCGCCCCCTGCTGGTGCATCAGGGCGGAGCAGAAAACCTGCTGACAGCCCACTGAACACAACGCACACAAGAACACACACAAAACAACAACAGCTCAGTGAATGTTGCTCGTACCCTCATCACCCCTCCCATCGCTGTAACGTTCTCATGGTTCTTCACCTGGACGTGGGGCTGATGTCGGTCAGACTCATGCAGAGCAGGTGAGACAGGCCCAGGCTGCTGGGAGACAGAGGCTGCTGCAGCAACAAGCCCAACAGGACGCCACCTGCTGGAGAAACATGGACCTTGCATGGAGCATGAACCTTTCCTCCAATACCACAAATCGCGAACGAGGACTTCAGACGGCTTTCACGGGTGGACGGATGCCTCTGGAGAAGTTCCTGACTGACCTCGGTGCTGCAGGTGTGCTGGTCTGACGCAGAGGAACGGGTCGGGCCGAGACACTTCCCCTCTGCTGTCCCCGGATCTGCTGCTGGATCCGCTTCTCTCTGATGAAACACCAAAACATCAACATTGAAGATGCGCTTCACCTCCACCTTTATGACATCGTCATCATCATCACGCACCGTCTCTCCTGGTCTTCATCAGACTCTTCACAGGTGTGGTTCTGTGTGGGACCTGGGCCCCGAATGTCTCCTTGGTGATAAATCCATTTCCTGCCGGAGAGGAGGAGCCGCTGCCGTGGTGCGACTGGGCGAGAGGGCTCAGCACTTTAGGACTGAGAGGAGGGAGTCAAACACAGACGGAATAAAACATTCTGATTGATCACTGAAACAATGACTCATTGTAATGACGACTGACCTGTTTCTGTTCAGCGGAGACGCCGTCTTGTTTCTGTCTGAACCGCGCAGCTTCGTCTTCATGTCGTTGATCTCCGCCTCTTTAAACTGCAGCTCACTCTGCAGAGACTGGACCTGTGAACAAGCGGCGTGTCGTTACCACGGTAACGGTCCCAAGTGTGCACAGTGTCCGAGTGGCACCTTCTTGTTGAGCTCCTTCTCTCTGTCGCTCTGCTCCTTCTGTCTCTGGGTCTCCAGCAGCACTTGGCTCTGTCTCTGCGTCTCCTTCTCCCGCTGAGCGGATTTCAGGGAGTCCCTCAGGACTCGGATCTCGCCGCTCTTCAAGACGATTTCATCCTCCACCTCCTTCAACTGACGACAGCAACACGAGGACAGCAGTGTTGACCAGCGGAATCCACCTGATCTGCAGTTGCTGGACACGTTCTAAGGAGTTGTGTGAAGTGAGAGTCTCACCTTCCTCTTCAGCTCAGCGTGCTGAGCCTCCAGCTGATGATAGGAATCCTGTCTGTCCGACCCGAACTGCTGCTGCTGCTGCTGCTGCTGCTGCTGCTGCTGCTGCCCGTTTACTGAACACACAAAACCACTCCGCTTCAGTATGTTCAACCATTCGATGATTGACAGCTGTTTGCTCAGCTCTGCTTTAACTCACTGAGCGGCTCTCTGTTTGGTATCCCAGCATTCCCTCTGCTGCTGCTGCTGCTGCTGCTGCTGCCGAACGCAAAGGCGCCTCTGCTCAGAGACCTGCTCTGCCCCGCAGAGCCACGCCAAGCCGACTCCTCCGGTTTGGTTTGCGGTTTGGAGCCTGGCTCCGTCTCGGCGGCAGCGGCGGCGGAGTTGATGGCCTGCGAGGCGATGATGTCAATCTCGTCCAAGTCATCTTGGGTGAAACCGTCGTCATCTCCAAACGGGTCGTCGAAGGGCACCGCCGTCGCCACCTCGTGGTTCGGGCCTCGGAGGCGCTTGGTGGGCGGGAAATTCATGCTGGAGAGGAGGAGCAGAGGGAGGAGGCAGGTTGACTAACCGTCATTTTTGACCTTCGAAACAAACAGACCGTCAACACAAGACATCTTCAAGCTAAAGCAACTCATAGGGGTTTAGTTGGTCCACTCTGGGCTCCCGTAAAAACACGGAGAGCTCTAGGCACAGGATTTGCACCGAATGTGAATAGAATGGGTTCATGTAACTAACAATTACGTCATCCAGGCGCTAATAGGCTCATAAAAACATCAATGCAATATACAGCTAAACTTTATTCTTTATGCCTCAAGAACTACTTTATTGACTTGGGGTTCAGACGAACTTTATTTACTAAAAACCTGTTAGCTAAACTAGCCAGTTAGCTAACAGGTGGTGGGAGTTTACCTCGTCTGTCGGTGCAGCTGCGGATGCTGCTGTGACTCCGGTTCGCTGTTAGCTACAAGCTAACTCACAGCGATTCCTCCAGAGGGAGAGTTAGCCTGCTAATGCTAACACGGCTCACTCCGCCACAGCAGCGTAAACACACGGGGGGGGCGCTTCATTCGCCGGGTATTGGCGGCGGGTCTCGTTAGCGCCGCACACTTCGCACCGCGGCGCAGTTTAACGGACAAATGACGCATGAAAGTGTTGATGAAACAAAGTTTGCGCAGACACGAACGCTGTGTTGTTCAGCCATTCTGCCTGCTTTGGTGGGGCTCGCGGCTGGGCCAATCACAACGCCGCCTCTGACGGCCTAGCCAATCATCATCGTCCATACTCTACGGGTCTTCACTCAAGACAAACTGCACTAAACGCGAATAGACAAAGATGTATGTTTCATTGTACTGCTGTATTATCACTATACATTAGTTTCTTCTGTATTTTGTTGTATGATGAGAGTAGATAAAATAGATTATTGAATGCAAACATGTAAATAGATAATATTTTTTGTAATTTTGAACTAATTAAATCTTTCTAGAATAAAAAAACACATTTTCTGTATTTCTTGTCATATTTTGCATGTTTACTTTTAGTAACTGGATCTGAATTGTGTTGTGTTTGGTTTATATTGTTTGTAAATGTACCTTGAAGATGCTGTGTGCAAGATTTATATGAACTAATTCATATTGGCCTAATCTTGAATAATTTATTTGAAACCTGGCTCAGTACAAACTCATCACATCCACCTATACCACCGTGCAGCATCTCTACAAACCTGCAGAAAAACAAGTCTTATTTC
>JAFBJT010108775.1:5146-15146 GCA_016785325.1 Chascanopsetta lugubris
TGAAATAGCAGGAACAAACTGTAACTTCTGTCTCTGCTTCTCTTCCCACACACACATTGTTATCTCTATATGTTTCACTGTCTCAGTTTCTCTGTCTCGGCTCTGGGCTCTGAAATATCTAATTTCACACATCAATCTCCAGCTCTCACTGTATCACTTTCATACCCAGGTTATCGTTTCTCACTCTCATTCTCACCCCCCCCCCCCCAACAGATTTTTCATTTTCTCTCATGAAGAGTCACACACACACACACACACACACACACACGCTGACAGTGACTAAGGTCGGCTTGTTATTGTAGGCAGCTGGCGGAGGGCTTTCCTGTCCAAACAGCCCAAACGCTGAGGTGGCAGAGCTGTGAGGGACCGGGAGAGAGAGAGACACACACACACACACACACACTCGGGAGAGAGAATAGGCAGAGTGGGGTGACCACTGGCTAATCCTCACCCAGTGTGGGGTGGGAGGCACGGTGGGGGGGGGGGGGGGTTGCAGGAAACGTGGGGCATGGGAGATAGGGCCAACGAGTTCTTCCTCTCCCACCCTGAATAGCTGGATGTACGCAGGTAAATACATGAGACACATGCAGCCAGACATACGTTTACACTCGCTGGGAGATATTTTTATGACCAAGGCCAAACTTGATCTGCTCGACCCCCCACTGAGTTTGTCACATGATGAGATGAGTCGGAACGATGCCAGTCTCCGAAATTCAGTCCCATAACTTTGCCCCCCCCCCCCCCCCCCCTAACTTTGCCCCCCCCCCCCCTATAGGCTGACTCTGATCTGCCGTCTCCCGACAAATGGAGATCTTATTAAACAAATAGTGATTCCATATTGGAGCTCCATCCATAAAGCAATTCATACACAGTGTCACCGTGCTAAATCATGACAGGTGATATTCAAAGGGAATCTCCGTGGGTGTCAGACATTCAGTCGCACCGTCGGTAATGTAAGAAGACGAGTCGCACTATTTTCTATTTATACTGCTCACAATCGGTGGGTTTTCTCCTGTGCTCCAGTCCAAGCTGTATCGAGGAAAAACATGGTGGTGCAACATGGCTGCCCCCATGGAGAGGACCTGCTACTTGTGTATAGAATAGAATAAATGATGATACTTCCACTACTACTACTACTACTAATAAATGTGTTTATACGTACCTACCTGTAAATGTAAAGCCATGTACTCTTATATTATGTACATACAGACATGTATATACACTAGTATTAATATCTATGTGTATATATACACATCCATACACACCTATATCAACAAAATATAAACATCATCATCATCATATTTACACAAGCACACTAGCATTTAACATAAACAACAGTAGTAAAACATAATATAGGACTCATTCTAGTTTAATGAAAATGTTATTCAAAAACAAAAACAGTGCAGAACATAGTTCCTATTCAGCATATCTCACGCCCTGGACCTTTAATGTACCGAACAGAGAAGTTGGCTTGATAATCATATTACGTCTCAGTCACATGGAGTCAATCCATTAGTCCGACCTTTGTTGATGTTTGACACAGAACTGTTTTAATGCCTCTCCCCTCAGATCTCAGCACACATAATAAGCCCTATTCCCTGGGTAGTTGCCCTAAAGTGCAACCTGCTGATGGTCATGTGACACCCCCCCCTCCCCCACCCCTCCACCTCAGCCCTCTGTGGTTATGTAACCCCGGGGTAAGAGTGGCCACTGCGGGGGGTTGGGGGGTATTTTAGTTCTCTGATGCTCCTGTGTGACATTCTGCACTGATTCGTGCTCTCGTTTGTCTGTTTCCTCACAATCCAGGCAGGAAGAAAACACACTCACGCACAAAGCAAAAATATAAGGCAGGTTGTTATTGTTTAGGGGAAAAGTAAAAGTGCCAGAAGTCGGGGAGGAGGGGGGGGGGGGGGGGGGGGGGGGGGGGGGGGGGGGGGGGGGGGGGGGGGCGGAGCCGCCGAGAACAAAGCATGACATGACTGTTTTTTCTCACACAGGCAGATGGGTCTGTTTCAGGTTTTAGAGGTTTTTTCCCCTTATCGTCGTGAGCAGCTTTGATTTCTCTATCAGGAAGAGAAAGCGAGGGGAGGAAGGAGGAAGAGAGAATGAAGAATGGGCCGATGGGGAGTTTGGGGGGGAAGGGGGGGGGGTGACTGAGGTGAGATGATACCGAGAACTGGAGGAGAGAAGGAACACGTGCGCATGTGGAGATGCTGAATTGACAATGAAAAGTCAGGGGGGGAGCGAGGAGAGATTGGGAGTGGTTGTGTTTGGCGGGTCGCCCGTGCAGCTGCTGTGGACCAGGCCCCTACGCAGCAGCAAAGATCAGGAAAATATAAGCCACAAAGACACACACACACACACACACACACACATATGGATGTTCACTTTAAAGGCCTTCACCATATGACACTTGCTTTTGTCTTCTGTGCTCTCACTGCACTTTAAGTGTAAACAGGTGTCATCGGAAAACTCGCTGCTGTTTTCGTTTAACAGCAGCTACATCAATTTAACAAATCCTTTAAAGGTGCAGTGTGTAAGATTGTGGTCATGCTTGTCACTTCTAAGAAAAGATTACAAAACAATTACATACTGACATTTCCATGACTTTAAAATCACCTAGATGTTTTCTTTTTTTCTGTTTACCTTTAAAGGAGCTCAGTAATGTATATTCACATGAAGGGGGGGGGGGTCCTCTCTACGGGGGCCGCCATGTTTTCACAGTAGCCCAGAGTGGACGTACTAAACATCTTTAGAGTTTTCATGACAGCTGAAGTCCTCCACAGCTTCTCCTGCAGGCTCAGAAGGGTGAAGGCGAGGTGATGGATACAATATGCAACTTCACCTCTAGATGTCACCAAATCTTACACACTGCACCTTTAATGCTTGTAGATAAGATTAGCTCCAGAGGCTGTTCCACAACAACAATTTTTTTTTTTTGGACGATGACGACTCATTCCAACACCTCAGGGCCACTTCTAGGATTCGGTGTCAACAACAGTCTGATTACTCGCCGTCCCCTTTGAGTAGAAAGTGAGTATCTGACTCACAGGCCGGGGGCTTGTCCCGAGGGGACATGATGTTCTGTTGACCCTGCCGTCGCAGGACAGCGCGAGGAATACTGGGATCAGTTAAAGTGACACGTCCATTAACAGGCCTGTGAGAAACAGCACCCCGCCTAGACCCCAGACAACCTTCCCTGACTCTGCTTATTTTAGTGTGTGTGTGTGTGTGTGTGTGTGTGTGTGTGGTGTTCGTGCATGTACTGTATACTGTGTGTGTGTGTGTGTGTGTGTGTGTCACTCAGGTCATTGTTGAGCAGCTGTGCGTGTTGGCTGTTTTTGTAACAAGTGTCTAATTGTACAGAACACCGGGATACAAGTTTAATATATTTGTCGCTGAGTCATCAATCCTCAGTCTTTGCTTTCTCCATGTTATGTATCATTTTGACTGTTTGTCCCGACTGAGCCTGTCAACAGCTGCCCAGTGTTTCTGTCAACCCGAGGCTCTGGAAGTCACACTGACTAATACACAAAAGTCCGAAATATCAATCATCGTGACTCTAATGTATTTAAATGCCAACAGACTGTGGAGAAAGGGAGCGCGCTAACAAATGTGCTAACATGGATTAACAGACCTGGCTGTACCATCTGTCAACAAGAAATGGTAAAGAGGGCACGCAGGGAAAATGAAAAGCACGGGGAGGGGAAGGCAAAGCAGGCACCGTAATGTAAATACACACTCACTCAGTCATTGTTTTGAAATGTCACGTCATAATATCACTCGTTTGATGAATGACCAGGGAAGCTCAATAATCATATTGCAATTAGACGTACATGAGGTACGGATACACAGATGCAGTATGGTACCAGTTTCTTAAAAGAACAGTCGCTTCCTCAATGAATCTCACGACATTTTTTTCCCGGTCCCTGAGCCTCGAGTCAAATGTTTCAGATCCTCTTACATAAATCAGATAAAATGTGATAATTTCATGTTTTATGCACATATTCAACATATATATATATATGTGTGTATATATATATGTGTGTATATATATATATATATGTATGAGTATAATGGATGTCAATTCCTATATATTTGTATTTGGGATATCTGTAAAATTCATTTTGAATTAAAAGGTCATCATTGGTGTGTTGACCTTTGACCTTTTGCATGAGCAACTTCTCTTTTGGCATCAGTCCCGAGGCTGTGAGAAGTGATACATCCTGATTTTCATTTCGTTTTTTTGTCAGTGCCTATAAAGCACATCATCATTATTCTCAATGCCGTAGTGGTTACAGTGGTGTGAAATATCGTATATGCTCACTGTTTGGTGAAGAAAAATCCTCATGAGTTGATCAATTTTCCTTTTTTTTTTCTGCACCTGCCTCGTCGTATCTGACAAGCTAATGAAAACGCTGACACCACTGTTCTACAAGTTCACGGGCTGCCTTTCCATTAACACTCCATAAATTAACATAATGGTCACTTCTAATCGTATAATAGATCTCACACTGCTGTACGCTCCGTGTGTGTGTGTGTGTGTGTGTGTGTGTGTGTGTGTGTGTGTGTGTGTGTGTGTGTGTGTGTGTGTGTGTGTGTGTGTGTCCTGTCAGAGTCCTCTTTTCCTGGCTGCTTCCTGTTCAGATCCTGGGGTGTGTTCCATTTCCTTCCTGCGCTGCCACAATCTCGGTCAGGCTTCCTCCATGTCTCCCTGCTTTGTGAAACCTGCTGCGTGTGTGTGTGTGTGTGTGTGTGTGTGTGTGTGTGGGTGTGTGGGGGGGACTCTGTACTTTGCTGTGTATCTTTCTCTGAAATACACGCATGTAGTATATGCCGTACATTAAACATGTCCAGGCTCAGGAGTTGATAAAAGAGTATGTACATGGAAAGGGGGGCATATCAGGACCCAGCTGCTGTGTTTTTCATCAGTGATGTGATCCAGCAGGTGACACCCATGAGGTCAGAGGCAGATAGGAGCTTTTTCCCACAGTGACGACAGCACTCGTGAAAATCGGGGACAGCCTGCGTCTGTTCGCTTGATTTTTGTGTTTGTTTTTGTCGGTTTCAGTGTTTTTGCTTTTCAGCTGCTTTCATCAGTTCCACCCATATCACCGATACCTGACTATTGACGCTCAGTCTCGAGAGGGAATCTAGGGTCTTGACATTTGCCAGCTTGTGCTTTACACTGAGATGTTCGCGATCTGTCACAGGTTCGATTCCCGCACCCATATGAAGATACTGTACCCCTTTCTACGCCTCCTTCAGTCCTGTGGACTCACCGTAATTGGGTCAGGTGCAGTGGTACTTGGGTGGCAGCTGCCAATCCCCATGACCCAGATAGACATGATATATATGATCAATATCAAACATAAATAGATATTATGGATATAGATATTTTCTCAAATTACTGGTTGAGCCTCCATCTGTCTAATTCTCATCTGGCCTCATTCAGTTTACACATAAACACGGGGCCTGGCAGGAGAGTGTAGTGGAGTCTACTTCCCTGTCCATATGAAAGTAGCAAAACAACAGGGGATAAAAATAAAAAAAATGAAGAGAATCTTGGCTGCCGTTGATGTGCATAGCACTTCTCCATCACTGTTGCAATATTCACTTCTCTTGCAACACAGACTGTTTGTCCTGGTCGGGGCTGCTGTTGTTTCGACCCTTAAAAACCTTCTTTTTGGCTCCGTGTTGCTCTGTTACTCAAAAGCTCATTTTTGCTTTAATCTGGATCAAGTGAGAGAATATGTTGTTTACTCGTTGGGAACCAATGATCGCGTGAAGAGTGTATTGTTTTTCAGGGCTCATCACACGGGCGCAAAACCTCCAAGAACGTCCCCCGATCTTTGTATCTGTCTCCCGCTGTTTACGTCCGTGCCGCAAAAATAACTGTCAACGAAACCCCGAGCTTCGGCGCCTTCCGTGCGTCTAGAATATCAGCTTGATGATGAATGTGAGGCTGGAGGTGTTTACTTCCAGGGGAAGTGGAATGGTGAGGTGTAAGTTAATGTGTGACCCGTGTGGGAGTCACTTTTTTTTAAAGCTCCGGCCGGTGTCACTGTATCTTCACTGTCTGGAAGTGTCTCTGGCCCGTGGCCTGTCTGAGGTCATGGGAATGTTTCCATGTGTGTATGTGGGTGCCATAGAAACCACGTGGCCCCATCCGATAGCGCCCCCCCCCCACACCCCCTCTATCTTGCCAGGCGCGGAGTCCACTCCTGAAGCACTTTGGGGAAATATGCGCTCCATCACATCGGCAATCGCACGGAGATAGCTCGTAAATCTGGGGCACGGCAGATGTCCCGCATGCCAGAGCCGGGGCGAGCAGATACGCTCACTTTAAAGTTAGCGGCCAAAGTTCGACGTTGGGGTCGGGGGAAAAAAAATGGGAAAATCTGATTTTTAGACCCGATTTTAAAAGAGGAAGACAACAACAGAGTTCCTTAAATCGGACGCTGTGAAAGCAACAAGGAGGTAAAAACAGAAATACCGTTGTCATGTGCCTCATGAGACGCAGACAGACAGTGCCACATTTGGCTGCTGCAAATATTTTCACTCTAGTTTGGTATCAGTCCGGGGACAGTAGACAGTTTGTCTGTGAGAGGCACCCAACTCCAGATACTCTCCTCAAAACCTTTCATAGGACACAAGTGAGCAAGTTGGATACTCTCTGCAGCTTCTCCTGCTAAAAACTGGATGGTAGGTTGGATGGGTGGATGAATGGATGGATGGGTGGAGGGATGGATGGATGGATGGATGGATGGATGGGTGGGTGGGTGGATGGATGGGTGGATGGATGGATGGATGGATGGATGGGTGGATGGATGGGTGGATGGGTGGATGGATGGATGGGTGGATGGATGGGTGGATGGATGGGTGGATAAAAGGAACACAAACCAACTGGGTGAGTGGATGGATGGATGGATGGATGGGTGAGTGGATGGATGGATGGATGGATGGGTGAGTGGATGGATGGATGGATGGATGGGTGAGTGGATGGATGGATGGATGGATGGGTGAGTGGATGGATGGATGGATGGATGGGTGAGTGGATGGATGGATGGATGGATGGGTGAGTGGATGGATGGATGGATGGATGGGTGAGTGGATGGATGGATGGATGGATGGGTGAGTGGATGGATGGATGGATGGATGGGTGAGTGGATGGATGGATGGATGGATGCCCTGAATATTACACTAAAAGAAGCCGCGTATGCATCAATGCCCCTGATCAAACACTTCCTGTCTCACCTCTAACACACCACACCCCTCCCCCCCCCCCCCCCCACACACACACACACACACACACACACACACACACATCCCTAAACGTCACTGTGTCTGTTCATTGACTTTCAAACAAAACAACTTGCTCAACAGAACAAACACTGTCCTCCACAGGCCACAAGACACCAAACAGTCTCCCTGCTGAAAGGCCTCTGTGCGGCTTTCAAGGGAAAACAGTTGGGATGGAAAAGCACTTTGCAAGAAGCCAGAAGTTGTTGTTTTTTCTTTTCTCCAAATTTTTTAAGTGTTCACAGAAAAACAACATGGAAAACATATTTACAACCCTGCTCCACATTTCAGTGTTTTCTCTGGAGAGAGAAACTTACACTGTAAAAGATTAGATTCACACTGGTGCTGCTGGGCAACTGGGGCCAATTACCAGCAAGTTTCAAGCCTCATCAGCCCCCCCCCCCACCCCCTTCACAAAACTCACTGACATTTGCCTTAAATGTGCTATGGATTCAATTAGCATCTACTCCCCCCAATAACTCTGTGTAAACACGGATTTGAGTCGGCTCTGGATCTTCCTGCCAGCGCTGGAAACATGAAACATGAGTGAAACAGTGAGGTGCAATAGCACCTCCGTTTACAAAGATTGAGAAAGGTTCCACCACAAAATGAATAGGGAACATGGTGTAGTCTACCATCCAAAGGAGTTGCTTGTGGTTTGCAACGAGGACGATTCGATAAAGAGAAAACCTGAAGCTCTGATTTCAGACTCAGACCTCAGGTAAAAGAAAGCGATGAACGCACAAAGGCCTTGAAATTGACTGGGAGCGCACCGACGTGCATTCAGCAGGGAGAGAGCCACCTCTTGGTGCTATCGAGGGAACCTACCATAACTGGGGTTGTATCTGTGGCAAATGGTTTGGGGGTTTGGTTTTGGGGGTTGGCGGCGCAGGGGGGTGGGGTGGTGGTGGTGGTGGTGCTGGATCAGAGCCGCATATAGAGGGGCCCCTGTTATTTTCCATGTGTGTTTGTCTGCAGGCGGGCGGCCTGGCTGTCAGAATGTGGAACAGCGGTGGAGAGCGCTCTGTTGTTGTTTTACAGCACTGGCAAGTTTGCCGGGGTTTGAGCTGCAGCATCTGTTGCTTTGAGGGGGTCTGCTATTTATCAAGCTGAAGCTGAGTCTGCTGGGAGCCCAACGGTGAAGAAACATGGCTCACTATATAGGTTAACCCCCCCCCCCCCCAACACACACTCCTCTCTCTCTACTGCTCTGCTGAGAGAGAGAGCGAGAGAGAGAGAGAGAGAGAGAGAAAATCAAGGGGGGGGGGGGGGGGGGGGGGGGGGGGGGGGGGGAGATGGACGGGGGTGACGAGGGGGTGAACTGTGGAAAGTCGGGATGTGGCTTACAGTATTTTCTATGACTCCCCACAGTGTCGTATTAAAATACTGGCGCTTGGCAGCCGGTGTTGTTTTTCGGAGCCGTGCAGAAATAGTTGCATACTGACGCAGATGGACCTCTGGCTTTTCAGGAATCCTCCGGCACGTTCTTAGAAAGATCGTTGCAGAGGGGAAGGAGAAAAAAAAAAAGGTTTTAATTTAATTTAATTTAATTTTAACTATCAGAAGTTGCATATTGAGCAATAACGCCATTGCTACCCACCTTTCCTTAAAAAAGATTTTTTTTTTCACCATGTGTTTGCAAAGGCAGGCGTGACCCGAGCTGCCTCTCGGGGAATAATGTGTCAGCGGGCCCTGCGGCCCTCTCTCTCTCTCTCTCTCTCTCTCTCTCCCTCTTTCTCTCTCTCGCTCGCTCTCTCTCAGCTTCATTCTTCTTAACTGCCCCTCTCAAAGAAAAACAACGCTCAGGGAGCATTGCTGCGAGGCAGCGATGAAAGACACCAGGGAAGCGCGATGACAAAGGAGGAGAGGAAGAAGAGGGACGAGGCGAGCGGGTGATGAAGAATGGGGGCGGGCGGTGGGGTGGGGGGGGGGTGTTGAGTGACAGGAGTGAACGACTGGACTGAAAAGCCAGTAAACTGTATATAAGGGTGGACTATTCTGTGTCAGGTTGGGGGGGGGGGCAAGGTTGCACATCTAATACAAAATATACTGTATCATGCCCCACTTACTCCTCCTGTGGTCACCTTCCTCTGCTCCTGTCCCACTTTTCCCCTGTTTGCTCTCTCTTTCTCTCTCTCTCTCTCTCTCTCCCTCCCTCCCTCCCTCTCTCTCTCTCTCTCTGACCTCTCCCTCTCTCCCTCCACAGTCTTCACGGCTCGTCCCTCTCATACCTCCTCTGTGATGTAACACTCTGAACAAACATGTTTTCTTGAAGGAGGCGCTCTCACAGAGGCTCCATTCATACCCAGACTTGTTTTCTGCACTTTACATCTTTTTATGCAACTCGCTCACATGCCCCTCCCCTCTCCCTCTCCCTCTCCCTCCCCCTCCCATCATCCCTCCACCTGCATCTGCCAACCTGCTAATAAACCTTTTAATTATGTAAGATAACTTGTCGTGGGTTCACCTGCTTCAAACAAACAGAGAAATGAGGAACAACGGTCACAGTCGAAGCTTTTAAGTCTGTTTAAAGTCCACTCTGAACTCCATTAAAGGTGCGGTGTGTACGATTTGGTGACCTCTAGTGGTGAAGTTGCATGTTGTATCCATCACCTCACCTTCACCCTTCTGAGCATGCAGGAGAAG
Organism: Chascanopsetta lugubris; assembly: GCA_016785325.1. Lineage (NCBI taxonomy): Eukaryota > Metazoa > Chordata > Actinopteri > Pleuronectiformes > Bothidae > Chascanopsetta > Chascanopsetta lugubris. The sequence continues at coordinate 15,095 of JAFBJT010108775.1, forward strand.
TTATGGTCGACTTCAGTTGTCGTTAAAACTCGAAAGATGTTCAGTATGTCCA
>JAFBJT010108776.1:32200-37200 GCA_016785325.1 Chascanopsetta lugubris
TTTAGAGAACATGCTACCCCCCCCCGCCCCCCTCTCTCTCTCTCTGACATTGCCCGTCCAAAGAGAAACAATACGGTTTCATCTCTCTGGCGCTGACAATGATGCATGAGCCCTGATGGAAAACACGTTTCAGGTGTTGTCATTATAAAGCCATTTTTCCCCATAGGCCCCGTGTGAAAGAAATACAAAGACAGGGCCCAAAGTGTAATACTCTAATATCTCTCAAGCTTTTCATTGGCATCTGTGGAGCCCGGGCTGCTGGATTGTCTCCTTTTCAATTACCTGATCTTTTCAACTCGGCGGGAAATGAAAAATGTGTCGGAGCTCGGCAGCGGGGGAAAAAAAAAAAATAGGGCCTCCACTCTCGCTCTCGTCCTGTTTCACTCTCTCAATGTAGCTGTGCTGTATCCGTGTCAGAGACTAGCTACAGGACACGCTCATGATTCGGCCAAACTTTTCTACTTTGAAGACTTTAAGCCCCGCCCCCCGTGTCACATTAATTTACCTGTGATGCTAAGCACAGGTCACAGTCGCGGCTCATAAACGAGCATCCAAACATGTTGATGAATGGCGTGATTCATTGGCGCCGACTTCTCCTGGTTTGAACATGGACTGGGGCTCCTCCCACTTCTGACTTCACTCCTCTGTTGGAGACATTGTGCAGCGCTATGCAGATTTATCAGGACAAGATGTTCCAAGAAGTTCTGCAGCGATGGAGGACGAAGAGATGCTCGCTAATAAGAGCAGTGATTCTCAGCTGGTGGGTCACGACCCAAAAGTGGGTCCTGGACCCATTTTCAGCGGGCCCTTGGAGAACGTAAAGTTCCTGTGCTTTTATTTTGAAGGGGATTTTTTTTTATGCATGGGAGTGCCGTCTATTCACACTCCTTAACAGTAGGTGGCGATGATGCCATGTAAATCAAATGGAATATACTGAAAAGAATTAAATAGACTACGAGGAACATCTCAATATTAGCACAGTTTGCATATGCATCTGACAGTGAGACATATGCCAAGGGACCGTCTGCAAAGTGCAGCACCACAAAGTGTAAGAAATGTAATAACTCAGCTTACATGATGAATCATCACTAAAATCACTATGATGTCGATACTGCAACACTCACTTCACAAAAGATACTAAATTGTGATTTTAATGAATTGTTAAATTACATATAAATGATTGCAGAAATTAATCCAACTTAGCAGACCGTCCATTTTTCAAAGATGAATGACAAGAAGGTAAAACATGTATTTCATTCATTCCCTCCACTGCGCATCAGTAAAATAGTTCCAACTATAATACTAATCGATTTCTAATCTATTGATTGATTGGTCTTGTCACTTCACGTGAGTTCTAAAAACACTAGTTGGCCGTGGGTTCCGTTTGTAAACATCAAATCTCCGGCAGAACATATGTAACATATCGCACATATACAGGAGATGAAAGCATCCGTTTATACAGCTTTGTATAAGAAGGTACATGATGTGGGCATATCAAGCTGGTGATGCACAGTGGTTTACTGTTTTCAAAGCTCAGCAAACGTTTAACAAATATTTGGCATCAGATCAAAATGAATCTTATAGGTTGGTGAAAATAAATCGTTTTTTCTGAGACTCGCTGCGACTTTTTTTTTTGCAAAGTACAAAAAAAAAAAAATCACAGCCTTCTTTTGAAAGCACCAAACAGGAAAAGAGCACGGTTTACACCTCTGCCATCCACCACCAAAGCAGCCGCATGCTGATTAGGGGGCAAATCAAGGGAGCGTCTGCGTTTGATTTGTTTAAACGGGAAAGCAAAACGGCGAGAAAGAGACGCTCGCTCGCTCGCTCTCCGTCGCGTCGGAGGCAGATTTGAGTTTTCAAAGTCACGCGCAGTCGTATTGTCTTTCAACTGCGGTTGGAGTTCAAAACCTCACGGCGCCTTTCGATGGCGGCAAAGTGAATTCGCTACACAGGGTTGAACACAGGCAGATGTGAGGAGAGAGCAGCCCGGCCTACTCTCCGTGGAGCTGCTGGAGTGGGATGAAGAAGAAAAAAAGAAAGAAAGAAAAGGCTTGCTCGCAATAAATAGCAACATCTGATAAATATGGTACAATCATTATTTTGTTTGTGAATTTCAAATGACTCTCCCAATAGCCTTGTTGTAGCTATCCAGAAAATACATTTAAAAAATAAATAAATAAAACCTACGATGAGATCCACTTAAAACAAAACAGGCCTGGTATAAACACATCAATCTTTCTTTCTTTTCTTGTTTTCTTGTTTTTAAACATCGATTACGTTCTTTTGTTGTTTGGCTCCTGCCTTCACACGCTACTGTCAAGTCATGTCATCTTCAACTGTTTATCCAGTGATCTGGGTCGCAGGGTATTTCTACCTCTACACAAACGCAGGCCCATTGGGGATATCAGTGTCAGGGCCAGGGTCCGAGTGGGGATTCGAACCAGTGACCTTACACTAAGCGACGTTTCACCCTCAACAATTAACAGGGACGTGCTGCTTTCACACCATGAACTGGTGGATTTATCTTACGTCATATTACTTAAAGGTGCAGTGTGTAAGATTCCGGTCATTTTTCATGAACATATAATCACCTAAATGTTTTATTTCTCTCCCATTACCATAAAATGAGCCCATTCATTCATTCACGTGAGGCGGGCGTCCTCTTCGTGGGGGCCGCCATGGTTTTACAGTAGCTCAGAGTGGACAAACTAAACATTTTTTTTGAGTTTTAATAACAACTGAAGTCTACCATCGGTTCTCCTTCATGATGAGAAGCGTGAGGGTGAGGCGATGAATTCAACACGCAATTCCACCTCTAGATTTCACCCCAAAGAAATCCTGTTGGAGCGATGTGGCCGACAAATCAGGAGGCATGTGAGCCGGTTATTCAGATCACAGTGCGCCGAGGTTACCTCCCACCGGGCGGCTTTAAGGAGATCTGAGAGGCGGTGAGGAGGCAAAACGCCGGCTGGTGGTCGGACCCGCTCGCCAGCCCGGGCTACAAGTTGACTTTCCAGTTTGCGTGCGGCCCGGGCGAGTCATTAGAGAACCGCAAACAGCGGGAGTACAGGAGGGGGGGGGGGGGGGGGCGGGGGCGGGTGACTCGGGGGCTACGGGGGGTTGATCCGGCATTGACTCCGAAACAGAGCAGGAGAGTACAACAGGGAGGAATGAAGGAGGAGAGAGAGAGACACACACCTCATTAGCACCATCCCAGAGGTGAGGGGAAAGGGGTTAGGTGGGGGGTGGGGGGTGGGGGGCTTTCCCACTGGCCTCTCTGCGACTGGTGATGTCATCAAACTGTTCCCATTTGTGACTGGATTGAAGGGGAACAGCTGGAGCCAGGTTTGAGTCCGGTGACCCTCTAATCATCAAGCTGCAAGCCCGCCACCTAAAGGTCACACTGCACCGCTCCGTCACACGGACCCAGCGCTGGGTGAAGCACGAAGAGGAACACACACACACACACACACACACACACACAGGCGCACGCACAGGCACACACACACACTGCCATCACACTCACACGCCCGTCAGATCAGAGCCAGTGGAGTAACATCGGGTATCAAAGATGGAGGATTGTCACTGTGGAAACTGACATTTCCTTAATTGAGCCACGGTCAAAAGGAGCCACACATGAAACACACACACACACACACACACAGACGCACATCACATACTGTATGTATACTGTATATACCTTATCTTACATCTTCAGAAGCCGTCTGTTTAAAAGTAAAAGTGATGTGAACCAGTTTTGAACGTGTCTTTGTGTGTGTCTGTGTCTGTGTGTGTGTGTGTGTGTGTGTGTGTGTGTGTGTATGTGGGTGGATGGGGGGGCAGTATAATGTTCAGTCATTCAAGTTTAAGGGGAAAATACATGTAAATACATTACATTTAAAGGTAATGGTATAGATTATGGATGTGTGGATTGGGTAAGTCATCTTACGGCACCTATGGTGGGCAGGTTTTGGCCCCGCGGGCCGTGTGTTCGATACCCCTGCCATAGATCAGAGTGAGGACATTATAGAAAAATTGGGACATTTTTGAATGCGGTTTAATGAGGTGTGATTTTAGGGTTAGGTCAGACTAAGGTTAAGGTAAGGGTAAAGGTAAGGGGTAATAGGAAATGTGTGTGTGTGTGTGTGTGTGTGTGTGTGTGTGTGTGTGTGTGTGTGTGTGTGTGTGTGTGTGTGTGTGTGTGTGTGTGTGTGTGTGTGTGTGAAAGCTTGGTTTTATGGCTGGGGTCAGAATAAGGTATAAGTTGAGGTAAGGGTAAGGGTTGGGCAGTTAGTTGATATGGGTTAGGGTTAGGAAATGTTTTTTGTCAATGAGATAGAAGTGCAAGTTCATGTGTGTGTGTGTGTGTGTGTGTGTGTGTGTGTGTGTGTGTGTGTGTGTGTGTGTGTGTGTGTGTGTGTGTGTGTGTGTGTATAATGGTGTGAGTACATGTGTCATACATGTCCATGCAGGCTTCAGAGAGTGATCAGAGGCGAGACGGGGCCCCACATGTTACCATTAGAATTGAACAGGTGTTCTAATGACTGTCCTCAGATCAGCTGACAACTGTTGCTGTCAAAGCGCCGGTGGCTTGTGAGGAGAACGCCGCGTGTCCTTTTAAGTATTTCTGCCCATCACGCTCGCCGCCGCCTCGCAGCCTGCGCAGCTGACAGTCGCCGCTGATAGAAGACTGTGTGAGTAACATTATAACAGGAACACACAACACAACCCGCTGAACCCAAGCCCACCCCCGCCCCCCCCCTTTTCCCTTCCCGCAGGTGAAGAGCGCTCAGGGTCGAAGCGCCGACTCCTCCATTATTCACGACCACTCACCTCTTACCCGTGGGCCCGGCTTCCCGCACTGACAGGCGCCGAACGCCGCCGCCGCCGTAATTGCTTGTGATTGAGCCGTGCCAACTGTCCCGTTTGATACGGGGCCGGGGCCGAGACCTCTCATTCAGCTCCCCGGAGGTCGCGGGGTCGGGCCCACGCAGACA
>JAFBJT010108776.1:42200-48551 GCA_016785325.1 Chascanopsetta lugubris
ACCGCCCGGGTCAGGCGTTTTGAAGTTTGCTATTGTGCCCTCTGATCTCCGGCAATTACAAGCCGGGCCAAATCTCTTCCTTGGGAATTCATTATTTACGTTCAATTAAACAAATTCATCAGCCGGTCTCCTCAGTCGGATTCAGGGCGTGTAAAGCGCTTGGCTGTAACGAAGCCGGGGCGCCGACCGGCTCAATCAGCCCTAATACAAAGACTGGTGGTGTTTCCTCCAGCCGGGCCTCCCGCTCCCCCGGCGCCTCAAAGGTGTTTCCGAGGGCGTCATTACCCACTGGGGACTTTTAAAGTCCAACACTGCACCCACTTCAAAGCTCATTAGTATCTATTATTAATGAATTGATATCCAATATCTTTGATAGACCTCGGCTATCGTTAAAAGTTCCGGGGCCCGGAGTTAACTTCATTCAAACCTCGTTTGAGCGTCTGAACTTCCACTCTGCTGACTTTTCACAGATCATTTGGGCGACGGCTTTGCGGCGCTGTGAACTCTTTATCCTCTCACACTCATAAAGCTCATGGGGTGTCTATGAGGCGTTTAAAGCCCCTCGACCGCACAGCCACAGCTGGCCTATCTGATTAACAAGTGTGCGGCTGAAGAACAGAGAGGGGAAAGTCAATAGAAAGTGGTGGGGGACTCGAAGGGGGGGGGGGGGGGGAAGAGGGAGCGGAGGAGGTTTCCTGCAGAACCGCAGACACACAGGATGTAGAGAAAGACTTTCAATGCAAGTGATGGAAACCAAGGAATTGATTGTCTTCAATAAGTGTGAATCACTCGATTTACTCACCACAAGGACAGAGAGGGTCCGAGGGAGAGAGAGACAGACAGACTCATGCCTCTGTGTCTGAAGCACCTGCTCTACCAGGTGGAGGAGATGCTCTATGTTTATCACATTGTCAACAAGCCCCCCAAAGACACTGCATGTTCCCTGCCGGTGAGGTTTATTTTAAGTCAATCAAACAGACAGAGCCGTGGCGTCTCATTCACTTTATATAGAGTCGGATGTTCGCTAATAAAGGTCTGAAATTAGACTCAGCATCCTGCGCCGTGTTGAGAGGAAAAGTTGGGAGACGAACTAATGCACACTTCACATACTTCACACACCAGAGAGGCAATGGAATCAAGAATATTAGATGAATGAGGTTGAGTGTAGGATTCAGCGCATCACATAGGTGCATACATGCATTGTAAAGACTATAAATAAAGAGTTAGAGGACTTTTCTATGAAGGATGTTTACTGGTAAACAAAGCGCAAAAGGTCCACATTTGTACCTCAGTTTATTACACGAGAGAAAATTATAAGACAGCATTTTTTTTATTGTTATGGTGGAAAAAAACAAATGTATCTAAATGTGGTAAATATATATACAGAAGTAAGGTTACTCAGTAGTTGATCAAACCAATTATTTACAGACTTATTTGATCATGGGAAAATGTCCCCACAAATACAGAGACAGAAGTTGCAGTACCACCATTTGGCCACTACCCCGATTTCGCTTCAAAACCCTATATCACTCCTGTGAAATGGGTTCTTCCATATAAAAGAATCTTCAGTGGTCTTTGCCTAATGACATACAGACATATAAGGTCATCTCAGGGTTGCTATGGAAACAAATGAGTGTTGTTCTTTCAAGTAAGTGGCTCTACAATAGAAAATTAGAGATGAATAAGGACACACACACACACACACACACATATCAGACAGAGTGTGTTTGCACAAACCTGGTGTTTGGCCACTTAACCAGCAGGGTCACAGACACAGAGAGGAGGAAGAGGATAATCACAGAAAACAAGGATGCACTACAGAAGCCCCAACCCCCACCCCACCTTCACACACACACACACACACACACACACACACACAAGGAGGATCATGAAACACAACACCAAGGGCCCTCTCTGTGCATGTTAAACAATACTCTGACTGTCAACAATCAGGCATAAATTAGCAGCCATGGCCTCTACTGTATTTATTCTGGTAATTACCTCCCATGAGGGCACACACACACGTGCACACACACACACACACACACTTGCAGACACCACAGCGTGGCACGACACGCTCACAGTGCACCAACCCGTCGCCTCAAAGTGTGTGAGGGAAGGAGGGGTCTGTAGGCATCTCATCAACACCGTGTGTGTGTGTGTGCGTGTGTGTGCGTGTGTGTGCATGTGTGCGTGTGTGTGTGTGTGTGAGAGAGAGAGAGAAAGATGGAGTGCACAGAAACATATGCATGCAAGAGGAATAGTTATGTGTCCCTTTGATTGCGCTCGAGAGCTTTAAACCGTATAAATGAGCCAGCGGATAAAAGCTAATCACTCTCCTCCATTAGGGGGCAGCAACCTCCGAGACAGATAGTGAGTGAGTGATTGACAGTTCTGAAAACGTGACAGATTTGGATATCAGAGTTCAATAAAAGACTGACAAAGAAGAGTGAAGCAGCGCGCGCGCGAGAGAGAGAGAGAGAGGGAGAGAGACAGACAGACAGAGAGAGCGAGACAGGAAGGAGGTGGGAGAGAGAGAGAGACACACACACACACACACGGACACAGGCATTGACAGCCGCGTGAAATCTCATCTCCATTTTTGACAATGGGGGGAACCATCTGAAGAGCAGAGAACAGAGGGAGGAATTTAACTGCTTTCATCTTGTCATAATTATCTCCAAGAAGCCACATGAAAGAGGGAATCTGTGTTTTTTGTTTATAAATTAGAGAACAAGGACATTTTGTGTGACAACTTTGATGGCATTCTTCCTCTGTGCATGGCTGAGCAGTCCCGGGCTAATGATCCCTTCACTTCTTAAAGCGGAGGGAGGGAGGGAGGGAGGGAGGGAGGAAAGAGGGAGAGACACACAAAAAAAAGCGCTGATGAAAATTGCAATAAAAACCGACACTAAACACAATTTGGCAAATGAACGGAGAGATAACGTGTCATAATTCACTGAGCATCGTTATCACGATTGCCGGCCTTGTTGAGCGGCGCGAGTTACTCCTTGGCCTCGGAGAACTCAAAACTCTCAGGAAAACAAACAGGACGCGTCCGTGCGGACGGCGAGCGCAGTCTGACTGTTAGTGGGAGCAGCAGGTTTTCTCTCCGAGGCTCAAACATCATTAAAAAACGAGTCAGGGTCATTTCTGCACTATGATCCACGCAGTCGGGCTTTTCATGGGCAGATCAACAAATGGAGGCTGAGACCAATGGCAGCAGCGATCAATAGTTCCCTTCGAGACGCGCAGGAGCACTCGGAGTATCCATCAATCTCCACAGGAAGTTAACCGCAAACGGGAAATAATAACCGCGTGCCTCGGTTGGCGCCTTCGACTCTTCTCAATGAGGTTGTGCATCTAATATTAGGTTGCTTATTAATGGCTTTGAATAGAGGCATTGAGTGGGCTTATACATATCAATTAAAGGTGCAGTGTGTAAGATCTGGTGACCTCTAGAGGTGAGGTTGCACGTTGCAGCCATCACCTCTCCCTCACCCTTCTGAGCAGGCAGGAGAACCTATGGTCGGCTTCAGTTGTCATTAAAAGTCAGAAGATGTTTAGTGCGTCCACTCTCGGCTACTGTAGAAACATGGCGGCCCCCATAGAGGGGACCCGCTCCTCATGTAAATATACATGAGTGGGCTCATTCAAGGGTAATGGAGAAAAAAATAACACATTTAGATGATTAAAAATTCTTAAAAGTGTTGTTTTGTGAGGCTGACGGATGAGGCCACTAGGGAAGTGGAAATACTTTCAGTTTACAGAGTGGCCACTAGAGGCTGACAACGAGTCAATCCCCATAGACTCCCATGTTAAAATGGTCAACGACGTTTAAAGCCTGGTTCAAACTGCTCTTTAGGATGCAATCTGTAATTTTTTATTTTTTTTTTACTCGCTTATTTTTGTGGATGTGACCTGACAAGCTTACGGACTAAGACTGAACCAAGTCAGCGCCAACTGGCCCGAGCCCCTTCAGCCTCCCACCTCACTGCACCGTGGCTAATGAAGATATCAAAGGACCGCTTCATAAAATCACCTATCATCTATCACCTCCATCGCATACAAACATTTCCTGTCTTTTGACTGGCCTCCAGTTCAGTGCTAATGCAGCAACTTTGTCTTGTATTCAAACGAGGCGCTGTGAGCGGCGCAATCCGAGGCGGCGAGAATGGCCTAATGTGGCCAAAGCGGATGTGAGACTAAGCCAAAACATGCACGAGTCAGAGCGAATCGAATTCATGTTCATTAAAGGTTAAAGCCGCGGAAACGGCCGGGTCAGTTCCCGCTACGTGAGGATCGTTCAGGCTTTCACAAGGACAAGCTGCACCGAGCCAAATGTCCCAGCTCTGCACATTAGGCGGCAATGTCTCTGCTCATCCATCTCTGCCTTGTTACAGAGGAAGGAGACGAGGGGGGGGGGACGCCATATTGGTGCAACAAGCTATGAGAAGGCCATGACACAGACAGACACACCAGACATGAGTTTCTTTTGGAATTCTAAAAAGATAATGGAACGTGGCCCACATTAGGTGGAGGTACTGCTTCACTGAAGGCGGTTTTTCCACCATGTTATCAGGGATTTAAGTCTCAGGATGTAAGAAATGAACCACGTCATTTTGAAAGACGATGCAGAAGAAGCAAAAAAAAAAAAAGTACTTCCTGTTTGCTTGGTAGGATTTATACATCATGTACCACCTCTTTTGGCTTTTCTCATTTGCTAGCGTCATCTACTGTCCAGATTTTGCAACAACAACATCATCTTTAGATTCAATTGTGTACGCGTGAATGACAAACTACAGAGAGAGTCCCGACCCAATCATTCAAAAATCCTCCTCGGGACATGTCTTAAAACTAGCTCACATGTCTGACTCAAATAACAGCCTCTCCCTATTTGTGTTTTTTGTGGACACGTCTGCACCTCGTCCCCGAGTCCACTCTGCCCCGGGTGTCCAGCATGTCCAGCCATCTGTGGCCCCTCCTCACCTCTGACCTTTGGCAGAGGTCAAGGCAGGTCAGGCGTCTCACATTTGAGCAATTGTTTCAGAGAGCAGACAGCGGCTGTCTCATTCTCAGGGGCACGCGCCAAAATATGCTCTGCTTCATCCCCACGTCCGGCTCAGACGCTGTCAAATAAACTTTGGTTTGATCCCAACTCTGCAAAAAGTCTGTTCCATCCTGACCAGAGCAAATACACAGAGAGAGAGAGAGAGAGAGAGAGAGAGAGAGAGAGTGAGAGAGAGTTTCTCCGTGCGAGGGGAACTATCAGGAGACATCCTGCAATATGTTAATCACCCAACAAGAGGAAGGGAGCGGGGCCACGGAACCAAACAGAGGCCGAAACTACTCAGCGGCACAACACCGCGGAAAAGTTGTCTTCTGGAAATTGGACAAACAAGCCGCCGAGCGCATGGCTCAAGGTTTTCCGCCGCGCTGGGCAGCGGTCGCACACACTTTGTCTCTCCATCGCCTCTCCGCCGCCGTTTCCTTTCTTGCCTTAATTTGGGCTTTACGAGGAAGGGCTAATCACTTGTGAAACGGGGCGTGTTATTCCCTGGCCCAGAGTCTGAATCCTAAGCAGTCCAATCGCCCGCTCTATCGCTCCATCTCTCCGCCGGCAGAATCCTAATGGCTGGATGGAGAGAGGGAGAGAGAGCGCGAGGGAGCGGGGTAGAGCGAGAGGAGCGGCTGACAGCGGGGCTTGACATGGGCATTAAATCATGCCCCGAGGAATCCTCCATCCACGGGCGCCTGACAGCCGCGCTGTCATCACCACCAGGCCACTTCCTATGCCTCTTGACAACACTGGAGCAGAATTAGTCGGAGCATCAGATGTAAATTGGCGCTGTTCAAGGATGATAATGAGCACCAAGATACATGTCGGTGTCACTGACGGGACGCCACCGTGATTGGCTGTCCCTCACACCGAGCTCCATTAGGCCCTAATGGTATTCAGGCCAGGTACGGGCGCGAGAGCCGAGGGGAGCCAGGACGGACAGGGAGGCAAAGTTTCGTCGGCCCCCTTCCCCCCGTTGCGCGTGGGGTTCTGTGCAGCCGTGTGGCCGGGCGAGGGGTCACGAAAGGTCACGAGCTGCTGCCTTTAAAGGTGCAAGATTTCGGTGATTTTTGTCACTTCTAAAAAAATGATGACCAAACAATGACATACTGACATTTTCATGAATTTATAATCACCTAAATGTTTATATTCCCCCCCATTACTCTAAAATGAGCCCATTAATGTATGTTTACATGAGGAGCAGGTCTTCTCTCTGAAGGCCGCCATGTTTTTACAGTAACCCAAAGTGGACGTACTAAACATCTTTTGTCTTTTAATGAAGTCAGAGGTGA
>JAFBJT010108777.1:11852-30141 GCA_016785325.1 Chascanopsetta lugubris
CTTTGCCCACTCAATATTTCATTCAGCCTTAACATAAGTGCACTAGAGCGCTTGCATTAAGAGGCCAAGCCTCAAGAAGAAAGGGAGAGAGAGAGAGAGGGAGAGAGGAGAAGAAGTAATGGAAGATACAAGGTTTATCTACCTGAATGAATGGATCTTTTCTTCCTTCTATTCGACTTCATATCTGGGTCTGGGTCTTGATAGCGTCATATTTAACACATTTCTTCTTCCTCCCGCTGTGAATCACCAAAGAAAACGACAAAACGTGGGGTTTTGTCGTTGTGTATCACCTCCTTCCTCGTAAATGCTTATTGAAATAATCCAAAATGGAAAACAAATCAATTTCTGCATTCTGTGTTACACATCTCCATGTATTGATCACGGCGTTGTGCGGAACCTGCATTCAGCACATGTTTACTTGCTCTGAAGATTGTTTATTTGACAATGGCAAGATTATCCGATCAGTACATATTAATTAGACTTTTGCCCCGCTGCTGTTTGAGTTTTAATGCAATCAGCTGCTTTGGTATTTTTTCCTTTCTATTTCTCTGACTTAACACATCCATCATTTAACCCTGCCCTGTTCCCTCCACCAGCCCCTGCCAAGATCCTGTCGTTTGGGGGAACGGTGACCACTCCCTGGATGAAGGAGGTGCGGCTGCCCTGCAGCTCAGTGGGTGAACCCACACCAACCATCAAATGGACCAAAGACAGGTGAGAATACATCCAACACAGAAAAATGGATTGATTTGCATTCAGGTATCGGAGATGGAGGCGTATACAGCAATTTCTTTGGCAATTTCCCATATGCTGTTTGTTGGTTAATGATGGATCCAAAATCTTTTTGAAAATCAGCTCTTTAAGAAAAAACAGGCCCCTTCAGTTTTGTCAGTAAGAGCTGACACTTGTGACGATGTAGTGTAAACAGGTTATGTCCATATCCAGACACACTGGTTCTAGTGTTACATGTGAAATGTGAGAACGCTTTAGAAAAGAGTGGTTTGTTTTAATGCACAAATTAAAGGTCCATGGTGTGAGATTTTGGTTCAATTATTTCCATTTCTAGTGACAGAAATTGAATTCCAACGAGCCCACTGCTGTTTTTATGAGCGTATCATCATGTGCAAATGTTGTTTACATGACTTTAGAATGAACCTTTTATATTTACATAGGGGGCAAGTCCTTTACACGGAGGCTGCCATGTTGCATCACCAAGTTTGTACAATCTTCATAAGTGAATAAAAACTGAAGGCTGCCATAAGTTCTCTTTCCTGAGTAGATGACACCAAATCCTACAAACGGCACCTCTAGTCACCTGGTTCACTCCGACCTCTAGAGTACTTAAATACTAGCTTTTTGTTTTACACAATATTCTTGAAAACAAATCTCACAACATCCCATCACGGTTCTCTCACTCATCAGTGAGGACACGGCCATCCCAGTGTCTCTGGATGGACAGCGTCTCATCATGGCCAATGGGACACTGGTGCTGCGCTCTGTCAAAGCCGAGGACTCGGGTTACTACACCTGCACGGCCACCAACACTCTGGGCTTCGACACCATCATCGTCAACCTTCTGGTGCAGGGTAGGAAGATCTTATTTCCGATGATATATTAAGTGTGAGTGAGGGAGTGAGTTGAGAGAGAGTGGTTTCCTCTGACCTCCACGTTTCCCTCCTCAGTCCCTCCGGACCAGCCTCGTCTCACCGTCTCCACCACCTCCACCTCCTCCATCACTCTGGCCTGGATACCAGGGGACAACGGAGGCAGCTCCATCAGAGGTACGATGGACATGTCTCACACATTCTATTCTTCCTCATAATCCGACACAACAGAGGTTTGTTGTTACCAAACCCAAACAAACCAAAAAGAATCCCCGACGACCTCTGCTCCCGCTTTTTACCCTCCGTGTCTCTTCCAGCCCTTCCACATTGTTTGCCCGCAGAGTAATCTATTACCTCATTGATCGGCGTCCCGGTTTCATGTTCCCGTGTTAACCACGTGTCTGTTTGATTATCTGACGCTGGCTGATATCTGTGTAAAGATGGGTGTGGTGCGCGAGCGCCTGAGTGGCCTTGCATGCGAATGTGATTACCGTCCTTTTGTTCCTTTTGTTTGTCTTGCGTGAAACAGTTGAAAGAGTCACCTGTGTGTTCGTGTGTGAGACGAGCGCAGCTCAGGGTGTACGCTGATTCAGATGTGATGGCTTAAGACAGAAGTGGGACCCTGAGAGCTTTCCTTTTTTTTTTTTTACAAATCTCCTTGTAAAAATGGCTGTAAATAGACTTTAACAGTTGGTTCAAGTGCATTTCGAATTTTATCTCGTGTGTTGTTGCAGCGGGTCGACACTTTTTCAGGGACGGTCCAGAGAAAGACAAATTTGCATGCGACACGCGCGCACACACGTCGGAAGTAATATAAACTTTTGTGCAAACAGTGCGAGCCGGATGTGAGGCTTTGTATTCAAACACTGGTCGTCCACCAAATTAGTATTTGCGAGCAGGGCCCAGTGTCTGGTTCATCCTTGAAGCCTATCACTTCATCTTATATGTACAACACAGAGCCGGTTTGTCTGCGACGCCATCTGCACCATGCTAAAGTTCACCCTGAAGGATTTTTTTATTTTCATTTTTTTTTTTTGCATTGAGCCTTTAACAGATACAGTATTTTAGCATGTTTTCATTCCTTTCATCTGCTCTGTTTTCTGATGCCGTTGTCACTTTTATGCTCCTTTTGTGCTCGGTGGCCGACGGAGGGTGACGATGAAACTTATAAACAAACACTGCAGGATCTGCACATGTTAACTGTTCTGATGTGTCTGACTGTCTCGCACCATCTGTCAGAAAGAGAGGGAGAGGAGAAAGGATGGAATACAAAGACATGCCTATATACATCTTTATTCACCAATGGAGGGAGAGACAGACAGACAGAGAGAGAGACAGAGAGACAGAAGGGGATTATAAGAGGACGTGTCTGGGAGCAGGAGGGAGGCGGCTCTTCATGGCGGCTGATTGTAAAAACAGTCACCATATTGCACACCCTCATTTGCATAGATGCTCAGTCAGCGCCATCCCATCTTAGGCTTTGTGGGCAACTAATGGCAGCAGAGACTGTCCTCCAATCAGTACTGCCTGGTCAGGACAGAGAAGTACAGTCTGACACTGCCACCTAGTGGATGGAGGAGGTATGGGCAGTCTTAATTGTGGTACGTATGAAGGAAAGGATAAAAAACAGGATATAATAAGATAGCTGATAAAAAATGAAGATGGAAGAAAAAACCAACAACATTCAAAATGTAAATGAAATAAAATAATACAGAAAATAAAATGTAGATACCTGAAAATGCTGCTGTAGCTATATTATGTCATATTGTGTGTGTGTGTGTGTTGTGTGTGTGTGCAGGCTTTGTGCTGCAGTACTCTGTGGACAACACGGAGGAGTGGAAGGATGTTTTCATCAGCTCCAGCGAGCGCTCCTTCAAACTGGACAACCTCCGCTGTGGCACCTGGTACAAAGTCAAGCTGGCGGCCAAGAACAGCGTGGGATCGGGACGCATCAGTGAGATCATCGAGGCAAAGACGCACGGACGAGGTGAGAGGCCCGAGGAGACTAAGGCAGAGGAGCATCAGCCCTCAGTGCGTTACCTTTAATGAAAGTCCCATTGAGCTTAACGTGCTGATCAATAAACATTCATAGTAGTTTATACATCAGCCATTATGGATGAATTAGAATGACAGTTCCTTTAACTGGAAATGCACATATGGTGCAGCCGTCTTGTCTCCAATTATATTAAAGGTACAATATGCAAGATTATAACAAACAGAAAGATGATGTTCTCGACCTGTATCTTCACATTTTCTTATTGTTTTGCTGTTTATGTAATATTTCTTGGCACCGAGATTTATACAGCTAAGTGCTGTTAACTGAAGTAGCTTATTAGCCATACTTGACTGGTGTAGTTACAACCCACAAATCCTGCATACAGTGGCTTTTACATTCACTTTATATAGATTTATATCCATAAATAATATTTATTTTTTCCCTTTTCAATCTCAAATCAATGAAAAATCTTGCAATGTGAAAAAAGGGAAAAAAATCCCCATAACTGCTCCCTCATTCATATCCACGCCGTAATGAAAACATCACCTCCTCTGTGGAGGTGAACCGCGTTGGATTCATTCTAATTCTCACTGTCTAGTTTGCTATAGTTCGACGTCCGATCAGATAAATCACAGATGAATAAATCGCTGTCTTGTCTCTGTTGCAGAGCCCATGTTCAACAAGGATCAGCCGGTCTTCACCCACATCAACTCCAGCCATGCGCGCCTCAACCTGCAGGGCTGGGCCAACGGAGGCTGTCCCATCAGCGCCGTCACCCTGGAGTTCAGACCTAAAGGTGGGTCACCGCTCCCTCTCAACGTGCCGTTCCCAGAGACATTCACACAGCGCCAGGAGGAAAAAAAGAAAATAGGTTAAGCGCATCGTTGCTGTTGCAGGTACGTGGTCGTGGCAGAACGTTCGCACCAATGCCACCGCAGATGTGTTCCTGGCAGAGCTGCGCGAGGCCACCTGGTACGAGCTGAAGATGAAGGCCTGCAACAGCGCCGGCTGCGGCAACCAGAGCTCGCAGTTTGCAACACTGGACTATGACGGCAGTGAGTGGACTCTGTGTTCTCCTCTCAGAGTATATTTTCTGACTTAAAGCGGGAACTAACATCTGCTCGTGCTGCGATTGCACAGGCACAATCCCGCCCATCAAATCCCCCCTGGAGAAGAACGACGACGTCAAGAAGCTGTTCTCCATCGGCTGCCCTGTGATCCTGGTCACGCTGGGCGTCGCTCTGCTCTTCATCATTCGCAAGAAACGCAAAGAGAAGCGGCTCAAGAGACTAAGAGGTGAGAGTGAACATGAAAAATAGATAAAGAGATGGAGGGGAAAAAAATTCAAAAAGACTGACGTGTGTGTGTGTGTGTGTGTGTGTGTCTGTCTCTCTGTCTCTCTAGATGCCAAAAGCCTGGCCGAGATGCTGATCAGGTGAGGCTGCTGATTTCCTAACTCATCCTCCATCTCACATATGTGCAAATTTTTGATTTTTTTTTGTGTGTGTGTCCAGGCCGTGATTGTTCATGTGGCTTTTTGTCCTTTGTCTTTGAATTTAGCAAAAACAACCGCAGCTTTGACACCCCGGTGAAGGGCCCCCCTCAGGGCCCACGGTTGCACATAGACATCCCCAGAGTGCAGCTGCTGATCGAGGACAAAGAGGGCATCAAGCAGATCGGTGAGAGGAGGAGGAGAGAGAGAGAGAGAGTTGTGTGTGTGTGTCTGTGCAGGAGTGTGGAATCAAATGATCTTTATTTCAAATGTCTCTGATTTTTTTTTTTTACATTTAGTTTGTATTTCTTTTTTTCTGTAATATCTTGCAGGAGAGGACAAAGCCACAATCCCCGTCACAGACACTGAGTTCAACCAAACAGGGAATCCTCAGAGCTTCTGCACAGGCGTCTCTGTCCATCACCCCGCCCTCATCCAGAACACAGGCCCCTTGATTGACATGTCGGACATCAGACCAGGAACCAGTAAGAGATTCGACAGTGAGATTTTGACACTGAACATTTTGCCATCCATCCATCCATCCATCCATCCATCTATTATCCATCCTGCTTATACTTTATGATGAGGGCCACTGGAGCTAATTCCAGCTTACACTTATAAACATGTATGTACCACTCTAGGTGCACCTTTTTTAGGTTTTTCGAAGAAAAGGTTTTTTCAAATCATATGTTTGTGCCGTTTATGAAATTTCAATTCGATTTGATAGATTCCAACAAACCACCATCCCATAAGTAGCTCCCTATCTATCCGACCAATTTCAGCTTACATTTTGCCATGAATAGCCATAGGCTCCAAGACATGTGTCAGATTAAGACCACCTTCATAATAAACATCTATCTTTAAGAACTCAAAGAAGTAGGGGTGAGGATTCCAGACATATATTTATGAACGTCTTGTGAATGGTCGCTCATTCCGTGCCTCTCCGCATGCGTTCGTCCTGGTCACGTCTACACTCATCTCCCACCAGACCCAGTGTCGAGGAAGAGTGTGAAGTCAGCCCACAGCATCAGGAACCGCTACTCCAGTCAGTGGACTCTGACCAAGTGCCAGTCGTCCACGCCCGCCCGCACTCTCACCTCGGACTGGCGCACCGTGGGCTCGCAGCACGGCATCACCGTCACCGAGAGCGACAGCTACAGCGCCAGCCTCTCACAGGACACAGGTTGGCACATGGGTGAAAGGACGCGAACCAACGTTTTTAAAAGTCCCACTGCCAATATAAGGCGAGTCTTTTCAATCTTCATACCCGCTCTCCATCCCCTCTCCGTAGATAAGGGCCGTAACAGCATGGTGTCGACGGAGAGCGCCTCCTCCACCTACGAGGAGCTGGCGAGGGCGTACGAGCACGCCAAGCTGGAGGAACACCTGCAACATGCCAAATTCGAGATCACGGAATGCTTCATCTCCGACAGCTCATCTGACCAGATGACCACGGGTACCAACGACAACGCCGACAGCATGACGTCCATGAGCACGCCATCCGAGCCTGGCATCTGCCGTTTCACCGCCTCGCCGCCCAAACCACAGGACTATGACCGCGGCAAGAATGTAGCTGTGCCCATTCCACATCGCGCCAAGAGTGAGTGGCTTTTTTTTTTTTTGGAGAATATATCCTTTCCCCGCTTGCGGCACAGTTGTCATCACTCATGGTCAATTCACATTTGGACTCCTCCCCTTTTTAGGTGACTACTGCAACCTCCCCCTCTACATGAAGTCGGATCCCTTCTTCCGGAAGCAGTCGGAGCATCACGACCCATGTCCGGTGGTCCCGCCGCGCGAAGCCTCTATTCGTGGCCTGGCCCAGCGTTCGTACCACACCCAGGGCCGTCACGTGACTATGGACTCTGCAAAGCAGCAGGCTCTGACCATGGGCCACTCTGGCTTGTCCAACCTCACCTCCTCCGGGGCGTCCTCCTCCGGTGGAGGAGGGGCAACGGGGGGTGGCGGGAGCGGGGGGATGTCGGCCAGCTCCAGCAGCTCCACGCTCCCCCAGAGGACTCTCACCATGCCCGGCTCCTCTGCGGCAGCGGCCCAGAGCGCGGCGGCCGCTGCTGCCGCCACCGCCGCGGCCGCCGGGGCCTCGGCCTCCGGGGCCGTGGGGGCCGTGGGGGGCACCCCCGGAGGGGCCTCGGCGTCGTCCTCCAAGATGGGAGGATCCAGAGACTCTCTCTTGGAGAGCAGCTCGTCGGGCTTGGGCAGACTACAGAAGCAGAGGGATGGAGGGGCGGGGGCGTACTCCAAGTCCTACACACTGGTGTAGCCTGCCAGCACCGCGGCCTGTCACTGTAACTCTCTATAGGATGCCGGTGGAGCCGGCGTTTTTCCTCCCGGAGCCTCTATGGGGGAGGGGGCGGGAGGAGAATGGGGTGAGGAACATACACATGCACAGCTGCCCCGTCAGTGCCTGCGCTGTGCCGGGCTGCAGGGGGGCGGCTTGGGGTTCCCATCGACACTACTGTATGAAGGGGTCAGAGTTGGCTCTCCACAGCACAGGGGTTTGCCTTTCTTTCTGCCTGATTGCTTTTTATGATTGCCGGCATTGTTCTCTCTTCTTATTTCAGCGCCCTGGGAATCACTTGCCAAATCACAAATGATTTTATCCGCTCACCTCATCGTTTCATTTTCTGGTAAGGACACTGTACTTATGCACAAAACGCTTCTTCACCCCGCACTTGTCTTGTCCTCTGCATCGAGACGGCGGTAGAACGAACTAGCTTGAGTTTCGCTCAGATGTTTTTATTTCGAGTTTTTTTTTGTTTTGTTTTTTGAATATGTTGATTTTCTGGTCCCGGATGGAAGAGGAGCTCATATCACAGCGTTGTGCCATGGCGGGATGCTTCCCCCGCACCCCCCGCCCCCCCCCCCCGTATGCATACACCACCCGCCTCGGGGTGGCACTTGCTCCCAGGGGTTAATCCCATCATGGATTAAAGGCAGCGGGAGGACTGTCGTCTCGATACCCGTTTGAGACACGGGGGCAATTTTCTGATACATGCAATGGATGACGCAGCATACTGGTCCTAACTGATGCTTTTATAAACCGAGCCGATGAAAAAAAAAGAGAAGACCCGATGAAATATAAATCAGCTTTCTTTCGTTTGTTTATATTTTTCTGAGACAGAAATATAATCTCATGTGCACTAAGGAAAAGTTAGAATGGATCCAAGCAACATAAACCTTTCACAAGCCTGCGTGTGTGTGCGCGTGGGTGTATATGTGTAAATATATATGTATACATGTGGCAGGCACACACCAACAGTGGACCTTTCTACTGAAATCAACCTATATTACGCCGACCGCTCGGGCAGACCCTCAGACCCCGACGGCGGATTTGGGGGACGGTAGCTATGACGACGCTAAACACCGCGATCATTCGTTGGTCCAGGATTTTGACAATTGCTGTTGCAAAGCGTGATTGACAGCGTTACACAGGAAGTGAGGAATACGGAAGAGGAAGTGACTTCGAGAGAGAGCGAGTACAGACGATAAGGAAGAGTTTTTCTTTCTTTCTTTCTCTTTTTCGCTCTTTCATCACGGTGCCACATCACCAACTCATTCCCCCTCTCCCCCCCACTCTGTCCCTTTCTATCCTCCCCTTCCCCCCCCACCATCACCCCACCCCCCCAACCACCCTCCACCCCTCACCACCACCCCGCCATCATATCCATACAGTGTCACTGTGACCTTCTTGCTAGCATTCAGGCTAGTTAAAAAGACTGATTGAGAGGAGAGGTCCGATATGCACAGAAACAGGCAGAAATGCTGTTCGACCTTCGATGAAAACAAGTTGCAAACCTATGACAAAGTTTATAGAGATGTATACAAGAAGAATCCTATTTGTATGAAGTTACCTTGAATTTATGAACGGACAATGACGTTGAGATTATAGACGGACACAGATCGAGTGTTGATGATAGAGTTTGCAGATGTGTGGGGAGGAAAAGGAAAGGAGGGGGGGTGTTGACACAGAAGAGAGACGCCATTGTGTTTTCAAGTCCCTCCAACTCACGGAAATTGATTTTCAAGCTTTATGAATAGTACTGTATCAGTTTTGTATTTTTTGTTTTTTTTCCCATTTCTTCTCCCAAAGCTTAATTCCATGACAAAGATGGTTCCAAAAAAAAAAGAAAATACATAATAAGAGATGCTCCAAATGTTTTTGCAAAGGTAAAAAGTAACATCAGGGCTCTCGCAATAGAAAAAATAAGAAGATATGATATATGTTTGTTTTCAAAAGTATGTACATATATATTTCTATCCAAATATATAGCAAATATATGAATAATGAAAAAAGCAGAGAAATATAGAAACCGTTCTAATTGATAAATATATATAAAAGATCACAAGACAATCGCTCAGAGTGGAAAACTACAAGACGGAAGGAAGGAAGGAAGGAAGGAAGGAAGGAAAGAAGGAAGGAGGGAGGGAAGGAAGGAAGGAATGGGAAGAGGGAAGCTTAAACGGGTAGCACAACCGTGGACAGGAGAAGAGGAGACATGTGAAAGATGGTGAAAGGTTTCAGAGGAGTGGTGCGATGATTCCCCCCTTGTGATTTAGTAAATGTTGCTGCTGCTGCTGCTGCTGCTGCTGCCACCCGTGCGCGGCGGCGGCGGCGGCGGCGGCGGCGGCTCGGAGCTGAGAGGACAAAGCACAGTGGAACTCTAGTGTGAGATTGTGTCGCTGGTGAACCGTGGTCTATGGCTCAGTGCAGAAAGTGTGGTGTTGAAACAGAAAAACAGTCAGTGAGTGAGCCTATTGTAACATGTTGTGTTGTACCTTCCAAAGGTGTGTTCACCAACGCGATGCCATTATCTGAGTCGACAAAGAAAAACAAATATTTCTATTTCCTATCTGTGTCACGCCGAGTCCTCTGCAGGACTGCGGGGCCATTGAACATGCACACTGTCAAACCGCCCGTAGATGTAATGATCCACCCCCCCCCCTTTTTTTTTAAAATTTTATTTACAAGGATAGACAGCAGAGAAATAACTCTTTACTTTCCATTGTGGATTTGTTTTCTTTTCCTCTCATTTTGGCCTTTCATGTTATGCAAGTACTTGTTTTGCAGAGTGGGACCGGACCTGTTTTAGCCACAGAGGTGTCCTCACTCTGGTTGTATGGATATTGGATGGAGCGATGAGATAAACTGCCCACCCTGCCCCCCCCCCACCCCAGTGAAAGAGCATTGACGCGCAAACACAGATCCCTCGTCAGTTTGTTTAAAGACAATGATTTGTTTTTCTTCAAGGAAACGTCCACACGGATACTTTAATCGTCAATATAGCCTCAATTATACGGCGCATAAGGCGCTAAAACGAATTCAATGGCGCATGAGGTACTTGGGTGTAAACCACTTGAATACAGTGGCCTTTTAAAAATCCCGGACTTTATCAAATAAGAGATGTTGACCTATTTTAACATAATTTAAAGGTGCAATGTCTCTGTTTAAAATTACATTTTAATGCGTAAACAGGTTCTTTCAAAGGCTAAAAGAGCACAGACGGCTATGGTTGGCTGCAGGCTGTCCTTATTGTTAAGGTCATTATTTATTTATTTATTTTCTTGTTGACGCTCGCTCGCGCTTAATGAGTGTGAGTCCGGCTGAGCGTAGGAGTCACTTTGGAAAGCTGCCTCATGCTCCTTAAAATCAATGCTGCTATGAAATAACAATCTGTGACTGTTTGTCAATTTCAAATTGAATCTTCAGTTAAAAAAAATTTCTAACGACTTCTCTGAACCACAGCAAACATGAAGCGTTGCCTTTTAAAATGCTAATGGTGGATTTTTTTCCTTGAAGCACATGAACATTCTTTCAAACCGACTCGGACTGTGTTTGTGAAACCAACTTCACATGCTATTTTCACAGCCCTCTCCACATCTGCCTGACCAATCAGATGTCCCCCCCTACCCCAGACCCCCTCACCCCAATCACTGTACCCTATTCCCCATCTATACGACTTAAATTCTACTCCATAATTGAAGACTTGTGTACATAGGAAAGTGTTTTGTATAAATGAGTACTATTTTCGACATCTTCACTAGAAACCAGGGCACAATGTAAACTCTGAACTCAAGTTATTCTACTGAAACAGAAGAGAAGAGGACTTAATGAAAAATTATATAATGGTACATACACTGCTTTATCCTGATTTATGGACCAGTGGAAACATGTCGGAGTGGACCATGCATAGTTACCAATATTGATTTCTTCTCTTTAAAAGGACATTTTGTTGCATTGTCTCCTTTTTGATTTTTTTGAAGAATCTATTTTTGGTTCGTTTGTTTAGTTTTTATGACCCTTTTTTTTTAACTTTGTCACAAGTTGCTGAGTTTGCAGTTGTTTTTTTCTAACTCCACTTTTCTGAAGGAGGACAGCAGCATTGCATGATCCGAAAATTTTGCTGGTTATAAACGAAAAAGGGGGCAAATGGAGAATTGAACAATTTTAAAAAGGGGATTAATTCAAATGTTTTAAAAATGCAGAGGTTGTTCCTTCAACTTTTCTGGGGAAACGTTGCTTCAATTTGCAATTGCTTGTGTTTAACTCTACATTTTCTTTTCTATGAAAACAAACAAAATCAGAAAAAGAGTACTCAACACCTTGTGCAATAAAGCTATCTTTTTATGAACTGTGACAGTGTTGCCAATTATTTCTGAAAAAGCTCAATTATTTCTCACACTGTTTGACAGTTGCTCAGACAACGATAATTAGAAACTAAACTTCAAGTTTCTGCCTCCGATATTTTTAGGGAATTTAATCTAACCTATTGAATAATGAACCATCATAACCAGATCGCTTTTTGATGACTTATATAAATACAACTATCTTTTCAATCACCTCAGCTGAAAACAATGTGAATATTCAGTGTAGTAAAATAAATGAGTCCTTGTTTACAAAATGGACGGTTGAACGCATCCTTTAAAGGAGATAAACGTTAAACACATTCAACTAAATAAATCAGAGACAAGTTCTAAAAGAAAAGACATCATCACACAATTTAACATTCTGTTAGAGAAGTGACATACATCAGGGATGATGTCATAAACTCACTGGTCTGGATCAGGGTTCATCACACATTACACTGAACTGTAGGTCTTACACACTGTACTACACACTCCTATGCAGCAGGGGGCGCCATACTCACAGCAGCATCAGCAGCAGCTCTGGCCCCAAACAAACACCAGGATGTTCCCCAGGGAGAACAGGAGGCCTGGTGACTGGAGGTGAGACATTTACACCCTTCTCTAAGATCCTGCGTTTTCTTTTATCTTTATGAATTATTTTAAATGTTTGTTTGCACAAAGTTTGGAAGATTGGATGAATTAGACTGGTTTGTTTACCTGTTGTTTTTCCAAGAACATTTGTATTCTCTTGCTCGGTCTTCAGTCACTGAACCTATCTACACACATCCTCAGTCACTTAGAACCAAAACACCACCTTTAAAGGTGCATTACGTCCGTTTTTATGGTTTCAACTCACTTTTTAAAAAGCTAAAGCATCAGACAACCTAAAGTGTGGCTGGGTTGTTTGTGTTAGCAAGAGGTCAGCTAATCTGTGAAGAGACACAGGTTGGACTAACCTGGGGAAGTGACTTAAATGTGTGTCAGCGTGTGACAAGTGGACTTTTTATGAGCTTATGCCCCCGAGTGCTGGTTACATGTTTAGTTAGTTAGCCAGTTAGCTAGCTCTGATCGAGCAGCTTCAGTCAGTGATAGCTGTGCCAGGAGTTAGCCATAGTGTAGCATAGCTTAGGTGGGGGCACTACTACTGTTACTAATACTACTACACTACTATCATTGTTGTGTACATGGAGCAGCACATCAGTTCACCACCAGGTATCACTATAAACAAACTTCTTTGAAAAGTTCTTGAAGTTTTTGTGCATTTGTTTGTCATAATAAGATCCTTTTTTCCCTTTTTCCAACTCTCTCAAACTGGGATTTGCATGAACCTTGTTATCATTCACGTGGTTTGTTATCATTCAATTCATTAGAAATACAGAAATAGATCATGAGGTTGTGGTTGTTTACAAGATACAATTGGTCCAATTTTGCTCAAAGTGTCAGGGGTGGCTTTCTGAGATGCTCTTGAATGATATTAGCTCCATCTGCTGGTCATAAGATAGGATTACACTCTGGTAAGGAAAGAGGCCCGTCCTGAGGAATTACAACACCAAGCCCACTGTAATAAATCCAATCCCAACAGGCTTCCTTTTGGATTGAGACACAATCAGACAGATAAAGGATTTTATTTTATTTTAAATATATTTCATATATATTTTCAAAAGATCCATATTTTTTTTACAAATTGATACATTGTTTATTTACCGTAAATAATTACTCAAAACACAAGTCATATATAAAGTACATCAGATACGCAGTCTCACACACACACACACACACACACACACACACACACACACACACACACACACACACACTCACACTTACACACACAGCACATCAGAGCTGACAATCATGTGGAGTATATTCGTACATATTCATATATTCACATACATTTTGACATTAGGTTTTACAAGCAGCAGATTGAGATGTTGGCTATTTAAGAATGTTACTGATCCAGGAGCTCTACTTAGTGGTCAAGTGTTTTAATATCTGCACATTTGTGTGTATATGTGTTTTTGTATGCCATCGCAGAGTTCATCCGTCCTTTGGTGAACTGACACGAGTCCCCACCCGCCTCCTCTTGTCCCTCGGGGTCACCGCTGAACCTGTACCACCGCCCGACCTTGTCCACCTACTTGCCGTTCTTCTGCTTCTTCTGTTGGAACTTCCTGAAGTGATTCTGGATGGTGGCGGCGGCCTTCGCCACCTCGACGGGGCTGAGGGGTTGAGCGCCGTTTGCCGCGCCCATCCCATTGCTGATGTTGTTGGAGTCTGAGCAGGACAGGACACAGGGGTGAGTCAGAGAGGTCGAGGCAAGAGCGATGATCCACCGACAAAGTGTCGACTGTGGCAGCCTTGATTCTTGCGGGGCTGTTTTGACCACCATTGTCTGATTTGAACATGACACTTCTAGACATCGTCAAGTTAATGAAGAGCACTTACTCTTTGTATAGACGCCTATGCTGTTCCTCCTGAGGCCTTCAAACTGTGAATTAAACAGATTACACGCATTACACTCATCCACACACGCCATGAATGACGCACAAGGTGACGAGTCAGTGTTGAGCACCACGAAGTGGCATCAGATGTTCGCCAGGCAGGTGATGGTTATCAATGCAGCCGTCCTGTCTGGAACATTGCTCACATTCCACCGAAGGCACAAAAATGCACGCACAGCGAGTCGGACGGAGCGACAACGTGCCGTGCCGGAGGAATGTGTCATGTAGCGCTCATGTTTGCGTCTGTCCTTTTTTTATCTTCAAGTCGAATAACGACCTCAGTGATAAATCCCCTTGATTGGGATTAGAGCTCAGTGCAGTGCCGTGCAGCTGCGGGGGGGCGGGGGGGCGGGGGGGTGTAGCAGCCACGGGAGCTTGAGGGGTGGAGCAGCTTTAGCCTGCTTACGCCTCAGTTTGGCCATGTGCCTCTTTCCAGTCACACCAACACCACCCTCATGACCTCACCAGTGAGGTTTGCTCCTTCCTCTCCCCAGTGGACATTTCACGTCCATGACACCAGACATCTGTCCTCGCCTCCGCCCGTCAATCCGCTGAGATTTTATCTTTTTATCGTTTCTTGTCTCGCCCTACTCAGAGTAGTGGTTGTGGCCTCCTTTAACCTCCTATTGTCTCAGTCCTTTGACAGTATGGTATTTTTTTTTTTACCTCTGTCAGTTTCACCTTTGTAAAGGTCCAGATCACGTGTCGTCTCTAAACCAGCAACTTCAAAAAGCCCGTACATGTAAACTGTCCATATATACATATATATTAAAAAATCAAAGGCAATGCCAAGTGACCATGAAGCTGTGGAGTGGTACAGGATTGGCTGATTGACTGAATGATGATGATTGACTCATGTCAAAGGGTCACAGGTCTCAGAGTTTGATGGGAAACTCTTATCTGACTGCGTTACGTGGCTGCTGCTGTCTGGCTGCAGAGGCGCCGCTGTCCTTCTGCATTCCTCCGCTGGGACGGCAGAGCAAAGAGCAGGACATGTGACTGCAGCTTAAACGCTCACATGCCGAGTCAAGTTTGACTGTTGACCTTTTCAACATGCTCTGCCTGACCTTCGGATGACGGACAACAAGGAATTTCTCAAGTTATTGGAGGAGAATTTCAAAGGAGGAAAAAGTGCTTCTGATGGCGCTCACGTGGGTGTTCCTGGCGTGTAAAAGGCCTCGGCAGGGAGATGTTGACATCGAGCCGGGTGCATCAGCGCGGCCACGTCAGTGAAAATGTCAAATTATGCCATGGTTCAAATCGTGGTACAACTGACCTCCTCTGCTTTGCTGCTCCTCCGGTTGTAGGACACGGAGTGAACCTGCCATGGTAAAGGCTGCGACACCATGTATGGTAAAGGTTCCTCTTCGCGTCCGAACCGCATCCCTATCTGAGAGAGAGAGAGAGAGAGAGAGAGAGAGAGAGAGAATATGAGGCTCAAACCACAATACAGGAGTCTCGTCACTGATGATTTCAAGTCTTCATTATTGTTATTATCTCTCTGCTGCTCCAAAGGTTTACTTTTCCAATCAACAATACGGTTTCAGTTCATTTGATTCAGGGGGAATTTGTATGAGTTTCATTTTTGTTGAGCATCAGATGTTAATTAATATATGGATTAGGAGATATAGTTTTTGAGAACTAAAGTTAATTAGAACATGGCTTAATTGTATTTGGATGCTGTTGTCATTATGTCCTGTGTTTTTACCACAGAATCACATTTTGTTGTTTTGGGATTGCAAAATGATGTTTAACAAAATCATATTTCATTCAATATTGATGAATTGCAAATGATTTTGTCCATCTATTGTGCCACAGTTAAATTGTACTAAAAGGGCATGGATCAATAATGTATTATCCCTCCTCACTGTGGACAATGCATGAATATTGTTTAGATCTACTGTACATTGATCTTTGCTATTCATTGAAACAAAAAGCACTGTTTTCAAATGTATTCCCGCCATCATGTCCCCATTCTGTATCATGCATATGCATAGTGTCATTCATTAGAAATAGAATGCATTTTGAAGTAGATAGCAAATGGTAAATACAGTTTCCCAAGATGATTTTCAAAACAACTCGTTGTGATATCCCTGTGTCGGTGCGGTTGTCTTACCGATTCTACGACTTTGACGATCACGTACATGGCCGTTAGCATGGTGACCAACATCCTGCCCGCTGTTCCTCAAGTGTCTCTTATTTATCCTGGATGTTCTCCTGTGTTTTTCTCTCTCAGTCCCGCTGCAGGACAGATAAGTCCACACAGCAGCAGCGCTCAGGAACACGACACAGCACTGCTCAGGGAAAGTCCAGGTGAACACACAGAGCCGATGAGGATCCTCACCCACTCGGGTTCCCACAGGTACACACACTCACTTACATGCACGGGCTCATACACAAACACACACACACACACACACTTGACTCTGTCTGACACACGAGGGGTAAGACAGCTAAAGAGCTTTGCAGGACAGAAATAGAGGATCAGTAATCTTTTCCTTGGCACAACTTCTTATCCCTCAGGTGTGTTTCCACCGTTCCAGGAGCTGATACTGATCACATTGAGTTTGGACTGGTTGAAAGTGGGAAAAAATAATAATAATTGAAAAACACAAAACATTTTCCTTCTGCTAAAAATATCCTGCTGGCCACCTACATATGTCAGACATGAAGCAAGTGGTTGAAATCTTTGGTAAAATCTACAACACAAAACAAAACAAGATTTTGGCATCTTTGTTTGTTGTTTCAAATTTGAACCTCTCTTCACTTGGACTCATGGAAGAACTAATCAGATTACAAAGGTCAAAGGTCATGGTGACCTTGTATGACATGGAAAATGCATGGAAAGTGAAACTACATAGACCTCAACCTGTCATTCCAAGTATGTTGGAGAACCTCTAGTAGTCTAACCCAAAACGTCTTTAGTTCATTTTAGGTTTGTGACCAAATGTAAAATCGTGGTTTTGCAACATGGCAGCCTCCTTAAAGTCGACCTGCTCCCGGTGAATATTTACCGGCCTCATTCTACGCAAATTAAGCTATTATTTATATATCTAGATGATCATATACACACAAAACATTGATATGATTCAGTTTGTGCCTGTTGAAATCTGCCTCAGTCTTACACAATTGACCTTTAAGTTTAAAGAGGCCTTTTTTTTTATATCATTAATAAAGCTTTTGAAATATCCTTTTTTTTTTTTTTATTCATTATCCAATATTGGAAATTCCTGTGCTGTTTGAGCGTATTCGATAAGGAAGTCAGAGTAACACAGTAATGCCACTGAGGCTCTAAGATCAAAAATTCTAAAAGATATGCAAATAGAAGACGTAATGATAGGATGTAGCATCAGTCTGCCATTTTATCAGTGATAATCACTGCAACATCGTGAAGCTCACGCGTGACTCCTTGTTTGTGTGCGTCATTGTCTGGAGCCTTGGACACCGCTGCATATTACCAGAGAACATCAGACTGAACCTGCCTGACACTGCTTGATTCTCTTATCAAGTTTGAGTATCAAGATTTTAATCCTCCAACAAAAATTTTTTTTTTTACATAATCAGTGACATCTTTTGTTCACTCGCATGCACTTGTGTCGAGATATGGATCGAGAGCTGATAGATGGCGTTCATTTTGTATGGGATTAGGGGGATGCACAGGAATGTGTCTTGTCACTGGAGCACAAGTATAAAAGCATCACTGTTGGAAGGAGACAAAGTCACCTGGCTACAGATGAAAGGTGAAGGATACTCATTCGCTGCATGAAGCATCAGGAAGCCTCGTATCAGGAGGGAAAAGGTAAGAACAGTTTTCTTTAATGCATCATGTTGTCGCTTTGTCGCTTTCTCATTGCTTTAGAAAGTAAGTTGTGCCAAATAGATATTGAAGATTGAAAATTCAATAAGGCTAAAACACACAATGTCTACAGTTAAAAAGTATGGATTTACTATAGTATCTGAAGTAATTAGGAACTACCTTACTCTATAACTCAATGAGTTATAGAGTAAGTTTGTTTAACCAATAAGTAAAAGTGTTGAATATTGAATATGT
>JAFBJT010108777.1:30205-63248 GCA_016785325.1 Chascanopsetta lugubris
ATGCTACATTTATGAGGACTAATCAAATTATAAGTGTTAAATGTCAAAAGATAGTCAAACTTAATTTCACTACATTGTCATTTCTTTTATTGAGGTACTATAATTTTCAGGATTAAATATATAATGACACTTAACCTTTCAAATGTAATGCATGTTTATTTACTTTTTATTTAATGGTTTATTGGTTCACCTTTAAAGGTGCGTAAGGCTGCTATTATATTTGTTTAAAAATAAGTTGTTGGTTGACTTTCTTGGCTGCTTCTGTGGTCTGATATAAATGTGGTCATGCTTCCCTGGCAAAGTGTCATTGGTGTGTTGTGTTTGACTCTTTCGAAGCTTGAGACCAGACTGCTGCTGGCGACTCACGTTACAGCTAGTTAGCTCTTATACAACAGCGCCAGCGTGCATTTGCTCTATATGTAAATGTACTGTAAAGAGCTCAATTTAGGCTTATAAAAACAACAATTCATACACGGGTAATGATGCACTCTAGAATACACCTGTGTCAATATTGTTTTTAATTTAATATCTGCTACTATAACTGGAAAGCTTGTCAGCAATGGTGCAGCCGAGTAAATGCAGCCAAACTAATCCAAGAATCTTTGATCTTAAAGTCGTGATGGAGAAAGAGATAAATCACATTGTTGAAATGTCAGTGTGGTACTTAATCTTTCTGACTGGCTCCCGATCAGAGGAGAGGCTACAACATCAGTATTTTCGGTTCACTCTGTCATGAAGGTTCATTGTTGCGTGAAGCCCAATAATACAGGGCGTAGAGTTTTACTTCAGTGAAACATTTCTGGTCAAACCAGCCTCTTCTGTACTTTCCACAGTGAACAGTCCCCTGAGAGGGCAGCTGAGATCATATTCTCGTTTACTGGAACGTGGAAAAATAAGTGTTTTCCATTGTAATACGTGTGGCATTTGTGGTTTGGAAGAAAGAAAATTGCAGGTACTTTTATGTCTGTTGTGTTTACTTGTGTGTGCCACTAATGCTTATGTTTCAAATTCTAATCACAGGTTTCCAGTCAGCACTCCACACTTAAAGTGATGTGGCTGACCAGAGTAGAAATACAGAGACGCTAGATTCACCATGTCAGTAAAGATACCCAGGAGGCTGAGCAGCAAGAGGAAAAGTATGTTTCTTTTTTCCCTTTTTTTCTAGGGGTCATGACATCAAAGAATTATATTTTCTGTGGATATTATGATATTTTGATAATAATGTACCGGCTGTTTTTTCAAGAGAATGCAAATACTATATCACAAGATATAGTTTATATGTCAATTCATAAGGTAAAATAAAACATCTAACAGGAATATCTGAAAGACTTGCCAATCTGATCGCAGTTCATTTGTCTGAATTTCCTTAAAGAAGAATAATCTCCAGTTTCAGTAAGAGCTGAAGGATCTGTAATCAAGTCAATCAAAAGATCAGATGCTGTTGCAGGAAGACGAGCTCTGTCTGTGAGACTGTCTGTGTTTTCATCAAACCTCAGCTCATCCAAATTCAAGCCTACATCTGATCAGCCTGAGCTATTTAGCTAAAGATGTCAGATGCATACCCAACAGCCATGATAACAAATCATTTGGTAATGTGTCCTGTATATTGGGGGGCATGTTCACACTATTAAAAAGCAAATTTAATCTTGTCTGACCAGAATTTAGAACTGCTCCTGACTTTTAAACTGAAATTAGATAGAGGAGGGATGTACTTTGATAAACTGACTGTGTTTATTCACTAATGAGATGTCAAATTCTAAAAACAGTTGATATATTTATTCATATTTGTCAAGTGGTTTGCTGGAAAATGACCACATATAAACTTGACTAATTGTCATGTTTTGTTTCCAAACCAGAACCTCCGAAGGACAGTGCCCAAGCAGGAATTCTACAAACCCTGGGCCTAGAGGCCTTCTGGGCCACACCACTGGACCCAGTATGCATGTTGGACATCAGCACTTGGTCCTTTCAAAACAGAGCTCCCCTTGAGCCCAAAGACCTGCCATGTGCTTTCCTCAGACGCCTTTGGTTGCTTTGCCCAGATGCTAGGAGTCCTTGCTGCAAACCATTTAGTGAAGATCAGACTTCTGTTAATAAATCAAATGCTACACTCAATGGAGGGGAAAAGCACTGCCCGATCAACCCCCTTGATCTGGTGACAGCAGTCTATATGTCTGCTGACACCTTTCTTCAGCAGGAGATGACTCTCCGTATGGTGCAATGCCAGTTTGCTGTGCCCCTGGTCCTTCCAGGTTTAAATCCAGGGGAAGCTAGCCGCTTCCTTCTGTGGCCTTTGAGAGGTGTTATTAGCCACTGGACGCCTCATATTCTGCAAGAAACCATGATGGTCCAAGAGGGAGATATGGCAAGTACACAAATGCCACTGATTTCTTGTGTGAAATTTGGCCGCTGTGGTATCTCAAAATCTCAAGTGCTTAACCACCTTGTAGCTGGAATCAAATCCTGCAAGGAATCATTTCTACACAAGGGAACAGATGGGGGTCAGATGCTCAGGATAATCTCCAATGGCGTGGTAGAGATTGGATGGTACCTACCCACTGGAGATCCTGCCACAGATCTTTTCCCAGTTCCTGTGGCCATCTCTAACCTTCGAGGTAATGCCAGTAACCATGAGAAATGCCTCAAGCTTCTTTGCCAAGCTTCTTCAGCTGTCGTTATTTTCTGCGGGAGTCTTCGGGAGAAAGACAAGCAGCTTCTGGCATTTTGCAAAAACATGGCAAGCAGGCTCATTCTGATTGACATTTCAGGCACAGAGAAAAATGAGAACAGTGTTGTGGGGTTTGTTGGCTTTAACCTTGAAAGAGACATGGGGCTACCTGAGGGTTCAGTGCTGCAAGGGCAGGGTTTGAGGGAGGAGGAACTGGCTGTGAGGTTAAATGAAACTCTGAAAGATCTGCTACCAGATAAACTGAAACCCGTCACACTGGAGGATGCAGCAAAACTAGCCATGGACCAAGGCTTTAATGTGGACGAAGGCACTGTCTGTAAGAAGGCAATGGCCTCAGTGGACAAAGTGCTGGAAGGGTTGGACAAGGGAGCTGCTCAGTTTAAGGAGAAACACCTTCCTTTACAGGGACCAATGTGGAGCAGACTGGCAGAAATAGAAAAGAAGGAGAGTAAACGGAGAAAAGAAGGCGAAAAAATTGACCACTATCTGAAAAAAGGAAAGAAAGACATCTTTGTCGAGATCAAGAGCTACAAAATGACACCAGCGATGAAGACTTTCACGAATGCTCTTTTCAAATCAGATAAAGTCGAGAGGGCTTATTTCTTAAAGTGGATGAAACTGAAGCTTCAGAAGAAGCAAACAGAAAAACAAAACATTCAGCAAGATCCATCTTCAAATCTGGATACACAGGAGGCCAATAACATGCTTGAATATTCACATGAGCTTGCACATGGAGCCAATGGCAATCTTGAGGATGACTACAGTTTCTATACCGATTCATTATTTGAAGAAGAGAACAGTGAACAGCTTTTACAGGCTGGACTGCAGGTTTCTGGCAACAGTGGGCAAGAGTTGGAGGATTGTCCCCACTCTTCTATCTATAAAGGTGCAGACACAGAGTCTACAAATGACCCAGTCAAAGAGCAACAGTTAGACATGATGTCTGAAGGAAAAGAAATTCAAGATGGAGAAATGGATGAACACTCAGATCCACTCGTTGATAGCCAAAATGGTGATTTGGAGTCTCCAGAAAGTGAAATCTTGAGCTACAATGGGACAGCAGAGTATGAACCAGAGCTGACACCATCAACCTCTTCATCCATCGACTCAACTTCTTCTATCAAACAACAGAAGTTACCACATGTTGAATCGCACAAAACCTGTTTACAGTCTTCTAAACCTGATCCATTGTCGTTGGGGCTTGAGCACTTTTTGCGTGAGATGAGCTTAATTTTTGAGCTAACACACATTACTCCCATTGGTGGGAGCCTGAATGTATCGCGTCTACCCAGCTTAGCTGCTGAGCTTCTCCTGTATGGCATTCCACTTGAACTAATGGATGGAGATGCCTCAAACATTCCCATCCGCTGGCTCGGCTGTGTCTTTACAGAGCTCATACGTCGCCTGCCTCATGCACAGTTAAAAACCAGAGTGCTTACAAACCTTGGAAAACGTCATGCAAGAAATGGTGAGGTTCTTTCTGCATTATTTGGGCTAAAGTTTCCTGACGAAGGCAAAAGAACCACAAGAGGTTTATACATGGCTACTCTTTGTGTCCCTGATAAACTGAGAACGAAAATTGATTGTGATTTTCTATTCTTGATTTGTGTCAAAGGCCTCAGCTCAGTGACTCAAGACAACAAAGAACATACTCAGATCAGTGACAATGTGATGGCCACTGTTGCAACAGGATTGAGCAATGTCCTTATGCAAAATATCTCCTCACATTCAAGTGCAGAGCTTGAAACAGATGTGGCTGTCATTGCCAATGCTCTTCTACGTGTAAAAGAGTTTGGCTCTGTGCCCATTTGCCAAGCTGTGGTCCAGGATGAGGGAATATACACTTCATTACAGGCATTGCAATTAAAACATGTTTCTGAGATGCTTCAAACCATGACTGAAGACAGGACAAATAATCATGCAAAAAAGCCTAAAACAAAAATCACGACAGGTATCACTTGTGTCAAAGGACCATGGTCCAATGTGTCTGTCTCTGAATCAGTTGATAGCCAGTACAGTGGGGCTGTGTTAAGGCTTAAGAAAAATATCTTTCAAGCATTGAGAAAATCCTCAAAGTGTGCTGCCACAAGTCCATCAGAGTTTATGGGGATGTTAAGCAGCATCTGGGATACAGTTAAAGAAGAGTCATTCTCCATTGGTCTGCAAGATACTGAAATAGCTTTGGCCTTCTCTTTAATGTGCACAGAGTTTTCACAGTGGGAGGCAGAATTCTCAGACCACATGGAAAACTGGTTTAAGGGGGCACAAAAGAAAATCTCCTCCAGAGAGGAAAAGGCTTTAAATGCTGAAATCCAAAATGACCTGAGTCAGTTGAAGGATGAAGCAAGGGAAGAAGTCAAAACAGAGGTAGACAAGCTCAGGTCAAAGATGGAAGCCTATTTGTCAAATGATGACATTTTGAAAGACAGATCTGGAACAATTACACCAACACTCATAAGCAATATGGGTGACCTCCAAGAGCAAGCAACAGATGAGATATTACAAAGGTTGGAGACAGTCACTGAGAGCCATTGCTCTGTCTTACAGGTGAAAAGATTTGAGAACTCTCTGGAAAAAGAAAAAGAATCCAAGATACTTGCACTGGTAGAGAAGAGTAACTCAAGCAAAGTTCTCTTTCAAGATGAACAACTAGAGGAGGAGTTTGAGGATATTTGGAATAAGGCGTTGTCGTACTTCGACTTCAGGCCTTCAGAGACGGATGACATTACTGTTAGAGTGAAAGAAATCATTGGACAGAATCTGATCAGCCGTGGTCTCCTGAAACACATCCACAAAATTGCTATCATCAGCCATAACCAGATTTACAGTTTCCAAGTGTATGATGACCACTTTGGATACCGCAGCAAATTAAAGCACAACAATCAAAAGCTGAGGTTAGAAGCTCAGCAGTTAGCATGTGGTGTGGTAGAAGAATACAAGCTGTCTGTTGCAGACACATGTCGCATACCAGCTGATTTCTCTGACAGCTACATCACAGAAGTGTTGGAAATTGTTGAAAAAGCTCTGAAGAAAAAAGCCATGGAAATCAAAACTGCTTTTGAGGTGGATCTGAAAGTATGTCTCTGTTGTTTTGTTTGCCAAGACTTCCAAAAAGTGTGTGACCGTTCTGAAGAAGACATCAAGCAACTGTTATGTAATGTCACTGCGTCAAAGGATTCAAACTTGGCCAGGTTTATCTACCAGTTCAGGAAGAGAGACCAGTGTCAGAGGATGGCTCAAGCATTCACCTCCATGGTCATCAAGCCCACAGTTTTGGACTATATCCATAAACCACTTGGGTTGCACATTGTAGAAGAAATCCAAGCTAAAGAACAACAGTACCAGTCCTCAAATGTTTTCAACTATAGTTTGCTGGAGGAGATTGTTCGGAAAGAGGAAAGCTTCGAATGCTTTCAAGAGTACTTGCTCAGCTATGACAGCTTCAGACTGAGGAAGATCCAGGAGACAGTTGTGGCCCATCTCTCGGAATCAACCAGTTTGAATAAACTGAGGCAACACAGACTGGGAGAAATAATCGGAAAGATTGCTGCAGCTGTGAGTGAGACAGCAGAGGGTACAAGTGGAGTCCTGAGTGACACAAAGCCTCTACTGGAGAGAGTGTGCCTCATTTTGGAGAGTGATATAAATCAGGATGTGAACAGAGCCCCCCTGGACGGACCCCTATTCAGCATCACCACAGAATGGGATCGTTTTGTTACATGCTTAATGGAACAACTGGCTGTGTTGCGGTTTGACCTTGCCAAGGAGTTCACCCAAAAAGTGGATGTTGACCAACTTCTTCATTGCCTTCCAGTTCAGCCCCAGCACTCCCTCATGGACAAAGTGAGGGGTTGTGAAAAGCAGTGCCCTCTCTGCAGAGCCCCCTGTGAGGTACAGGAAAAAGGCCATGAGACTCACACTGCTCTGCTCCACAGGCCCAAAGATGTGCTGCCTAATGGCTTGTGCTCTGTATCAACTTGTGCGGAAAACATGTCTCAGTGTGACCCAGACCAGAACAAGGACATGCAGAGTTCTCCTATGGCATGCAGATACCTCAATATCCTCCACCCAGACTGGAACAACTATCTCGGGGACCAGGAGCCCAGCATTTACTGGAGGTACTATATGTAGTTTATTTTGACAATATTATTTAAATGGCAAATAGTAAAATGTTTTTACCTGAATACAGTGAGCAGAATATTCTTTCTTTTGTAGGTATGTGTTGGTGAGGTACAATGAGAAGTTTGCAAAGGAATATGAGAGGGGTCCAGCAAATATTTCTGAAGAGTGGAAGAAGATCACAATGGAGGAGGCTTTAGACAACCTGAAGGAAGCTTTCCTCACCAAGCAGTGTTGATACAGGGCCAATTCTCTGCTGTGTGCCATATTTATCAAGATACATGTAAACCTTTGCTGATCTGGGTGGGTCTACTCTGGGTTGAGAGTAGCTGTGCACCATAATGTATCATAACACACAACATTTTACTGCTCAATATCAGATGTGACCTTTGTCTATAAGACAGTAATCAGAAATGTTGATCGTGATGGAAAGAAAATTATCAATACGAACATTTTGATGATTGATGCTCTTAACTGATTTGCTTTTGTTGTAGGTCTTTCCCTTTTGTTTCATGACCATTTTTAACACAGCACTGTTTAGGAAAACATGTTTGTAATTGTTGATGCTGTCATCATGACTAGACAACTTATGTCAGAGGTGTAAAAATGTGAAAATATTGATAATTTTATGAACTTATGATGCTGCAAAATCCCCTGGAGGACATGTCACACTCGCACATAGAATAAAAGTGAAAATAGTAAAATGCAAACATAAATAAATGAACTCCAGTAACAGTTTTTTGTTCTCGTTTTCTCTCTTTTCTTTGCCCATATAATAAAATACAGCCTTTCATATCTACTGAAGTTGGCCTTGCAGTTCATACACATTTCCTGTGTATTACCATAATATCAAATAATGCATTCAAACATGCATAGTCCATGCCAAGAAAATTGAGATTACTATGGGAATCCACAAGAGGGCGGTGTAGCTTGGAAATATCTGAGAGCCAACTGTGAAACACAAGACCACAGCATCTACTTCCTGTACCTGATATGTTATTCTTTACTATAATTTATTAATGACTCCATCATCAGTTCCTTTATCTGTCCATCCTTTTTAACTTAAATATTTATACAGTGGTTGCTTTTACAACAGAGGCTCCGACTTGCAGTGTAAAATGTTTCATCATAGTCATTTCACTCATAGCATTACAGTTCTTCATCTGGTATCTTAACTATGAAATAACATACTTGTTACTTGTTTGGCCACCGTGTGCAATCTTCATAAGAAGAACATCTCCTATGGAGGATCGTTAGATAAAAGACATTGCCTGACAGTCATATATTTCCTCAGACAGATCAGTTTGACAGCAGAGGTCACCTCTGGTTTTGACCTGAATTTTCATCCACGCGATCACAATGATCCCAGGCTAAATGTCATGAGCAGCCTCCCCTGGCCATTGTTGGAAGGTCAGAAACAGGCATTAATGCATGTTTGCAGTTCTTCTACATCAGTATCTGAATTACATAGTCTTGTTAATTTCAGTTATTGTATTGTCTTCTATTATTATTGTGTCTGTTGAGTACAATGTTGAGTGCACCGTACCATTTGCTTCACTCCCAAAGTCACACATTAACATCACATTAGTGCATTAACAATATGGAGCATCTTATTCTAATGCATAGGCACATAGAGGTATATTGAACTGATATTGTGAAAGGCAGCGCACATGCAGTTCCTAGAAGCTCTGCAAAAAATAAAAAACATGAGCGCAGATTTCAGATCAGCATGAGAATAGGTTTATTCCATCTCACCAGACAGATCGATTACTCCCACCACCCTGTGTGTCGCTTGGACAAATCCAGAAGAAGCCAAAATCAATAAGAGAGTCAGTGTTTAGGTATTCAGTAAACAACGTGGGTTTCTTAGGTAACTGGCAAAAGATGGATTAGAGGTAGTATTTGTATTTGTACTTGTTGATTTTAGTCGCAACCTGAAGTTGAGATCAGTGGGCGGAGTTACCGTCCCTTCTCCTTACCTCTGTTAATGCAGCCTAACACCCAAACCTCTTTATGGATGCTCTATCCCCTTATGATTCATATTAATTCAATCAAGCATAAACTAAAGAAAGATAAAGTCAAATACTAACATCCTCACCAAAAAATCAAGTGAACATGGGATCATTTTCACCCTCATTTAAATCCTCAGTGCCTGAATTCACAATTTGGGGCTACAGAGATTCCCTTTGTTGTTGGTATCTGTCACATGTTTGAAGTGATTTATATTTAGCAGAAATCAAATATAAAATTCTGAGAGTGTAATCAACTGAATACACACAAGTTGTTGGTGTTACTACCCAGATTGATCCCATTGTATTTCCATTGGGGCTGGGTCTGCTCCTGGAAGGCTTCCCATTTCCTAGAACGGACAAATGAACACTATTGAGTTACACTGATAACAAAAGGCTACCACAGGTTCTCCACATGCTTGGAGGGAAGAATGAGGGAAGATTGGCATTGTACTGCACAATGTGTCTTCACCTCTTTGCAATTAAATCTTAAACACTTAAGAAAAATAGATGTTGATGAGGTTGAGATGAGATTGTACACCTGCTTTGCCGTCAAGGCCTCTCAACACCGATTGGCTCAGGAGTACAAACGTTACAGGCCGATAACTGGCAACAGGTCATGAATAATGTATGTCCATACAATAAATCATGTCGTGATTTGAAACAAAGTTTAAATACCGTCACTGCCCACAACTGTTGTTGCCTAGAGTGAAAGTCTGACTTTTGAAACACCATCATCCCAGTGATCTAACATGACCTTATCTTCAGCCGCAGCAGTTCTTTCAGGTTTCACAGGTCAACAATGAGGCAAAGGCTTTTTAGAGAAAGTGAATCAAACCTAACTGGAGAGAAATCTGTGCGCAGGCAGTTAATTTCTCTCAGAGAGGAAGATTAATCTCCAACAGATGAAAAGGC
Organism: Chascanopsetta lugubris; assembly: GCA_016785325.1. Taxonomy (NCBI): domain Eukaryota; kingdom Metazoa; phylum Chordata; class Actinopteri; order Pleuronectiformes; family Bothidae; genus Chascanopsetta; species Chascanopsetta lugubris. The sequence continues at coordinate 39,938 of JAFBJT010108777.1, forward strand.
ACACATTAAAAAAACAATATCAACTGCTTTAAATCAATGGACACAAGGTCGCCAATAGAAATAACATTACAAACTCCCATACTTTTTTTTACCAGACATGTTTTTCTCCAAAACTAGTTTCACCTTATCTGAGGTTAAAGAAAGTAGTGGTCTGAATATAATTTTGACTCATTTTTATTTATATGTGTGTGTGTGTGTGTATATATATATATATAATTATTATTTTTGATTTTTGATTTATTTTATTTATTAATCAAATATGTAAATGATACTGACCTGTTGTGTTGTGCGTGTGGTGTGATGGGGTTGTTTATCTGCTTAACTTTGTTTAACTTAAAATACTTCTACGTCTAGTGGTAGTAGGGGGGTCCAAACTACAGTCTGCAGGCCGACTGCTGTCCACTAACCATTTTTCATTGTCCTGCAACAAATTATAAAAATATAATTGAACGAAATTTGCACTTCTCTTTTTGGTGTCCATTGCCTTTGAATGGAAGGGATATTGGGTTTTAAAATTCAAGGTTTAAATTGGAAACATAAAAGATGTTCCTAAGGTCCCCTGGGAGCAGCTTTGGTCTCCCAACATCTATGGGTCTCTTAATTAGTATGAAAGATCCTCAATTTAGATATATAGTCACATCTTTTGCAACATTCAAAATTAATAGAGCTTCCCTTTAAAATTGCAGGCATGAATCCATCTCTAACATCAAGTGTCCATCAAGAGTTCATTCTCTAAAGGTCACTTCAATTTCAAAAGCATCGTGTTTTGTTTCCAGGCGGCAGCAGCACAAGCAGCAGCAGTGACCTTGAAAGCAGCGAAGCTTCACAGCGCGAGGCTATTTTTATTTTATACAGTTTTATTTGAAATTGGTTGTCACTTTGAATCATAGTCTTCAATGTATTTCAGCCACAAGTGTCCGTGGGTAAAGTTAGGGCAAAGAGGCAAAGGTCAGCACAGAGATATACATCTTCATCCATCCAGAAAGTATTGTTTATACATCTCTGGCACTGCCCCTGGTTTTGTCATTGCCTCACACATACAAAGTGTGTGTAATTGAGTGAGCACTCAGGACCATACAGCAGCTTACATTCATCTGATATTCGGCTCTAAAGAAGTGAAGTCTGTCAATTTAACACCTCAAATTGATTCAAAACAAACATCAATATCAATAAAGGTGTTTGTGGCCTTGACAGATTTTCACTCCAGTCAGTCAACAACTGGCACCAGATCCCATTGTGATGCTCGGCTTCAACCTTTCTCGTCCAATGAGTGGGAGTGAACGGAGCGATAAGATAACAGCTTCAACCAACCTGTGGAGACAGCTGCAACTTTTGTAAATACCTGCCAGGTCATACCAAAACCGCAACGAATGGAAAACACCAGGTGTTTAGAGCAGGGTCAAGTATTCTGGGGTTTTGGAGAGCAGTAGAAGGAAGGTGCGGCGAGGATTTAAACCCGCAGGCCCATAGTAACGCAGCTGGACAACGTGGCAGTGATCCAGGAACAGACGAGCACTAAATCAATAAATCCAGACTCAGACAGCAAAACTAGACGCCGGGGAACAAAAGCAGACTCTGAGAGAGAAAGAGGGATCAGATGGACTAAAAGAGAGAAGTGGGAGACTCGGTACATGAGTAAGAACGAGGCTGTACAACAATATAACACGCATTGTTCCATTCCATTTGAGTACTTATCAGTTGACAGTTTTCATTCAATAACCACAAATGCGTCTAACTTTTGTGTGAACCCAACTATGTCTGAAATATGTTTTCCAAAGTGTCACGTTATCGGAGTTATCGTTGTGGTATGTGAATTGCTGTTGTGTTTTCTGAAATGTTATTTTGACCTTCAGGGCTGCCGTATTCCATTCTTCCCGACTTGGTCCTGTCTCCCACCTACGTAAATTGTTTAGTAAAGGATTAAAGTACTCATAAACACATGGTACCGCTCAAATCTGTTAGCCGGCTTTCATAAACACAATAGGTAAACACACCGTGCAGCTGTACGCGTTGAACAGAGACAAAATATCTGCAACATCATTGATATTTCTGAAGCCTTAAATTGAGGGGGAGATTTTAGGGCCTCGTGTACCAGTGCTGTTGGAAGTAGCAGCGCCTCTCAACATGGCATGCGTGATAAGATGGTTCTTAGCTGAGGCCTCACATCCGCTTACGTCAAGATGCCTCAGCCCCTCCATTGTTAGACCAAGAATAACAGCGTGAAACGGAGCCTGAGCTAACAGAAACATGCCAAACCACAACTGATCTCAAACACAATCTCGCCTCCTGTCCTGCTTACTTTGTGGGGAAAGTCAACACTCAGTCACCCGCAGGCTCCTGCACCGCTCGGTGAAAATTGTATCACGATTCTGCGAAAGTGTCACGGATGGAAGTGGCGAAACCTTTTCTAAGAATCAGCCAGGAAATCGACAGGCTGCTTCAGGCACAAGATGCCGAAAGTGTCGATACGTATTGAAACCTAGAACCAGAGTCAGAGAGCGCATACCTCCACTGGCACAGTCTCCAAGTGAGGACCATTTCAAGAGTATAGGATCTAGTGACATCTAGGGGTGAAGTTGCATCACCTTCCACCGTGGCCTGCCCAGTTATCGTAAAGGTGATAAGTTTGTCTTTTCTGAGCCACTGTACAAATATGATAGTGAACCATGGCAGCCACCAGAGAGAGGACCTGCTCCAAATGAAACCATATACAGCTTATTCCAGGGCAGCGGTGTCCAAACTGCCCCCCAAGGCCCAACTGCAGCCCAAGGTTCATTTTTTATATTGGCCGGCAGCAAATTCTAAACTTATAATGGAAACTTACATTTGACTGTATTGTTCCTTGTTGAGTGGTTTCTTGTGAACGAATGGACAAACAAACAAACAAACAAACAGACAGACAGACAGACAGACAGACAGACAGACAGACAGACAGACAGACACCACCCCAGGCAGAGATAAATATCCTTTTTTCAATTTGAGCCTCCTTATTGCTTTGTTTGGCCAGCAACCACTGCATTCATACATGTGTTATTTATTTATTTGTTTGTTTGTTTGTTTTGGAATAGGACAAAATAATTAAAGATATTATCATGATTAAGATAATAATGATGACAACAAAAAAAGGACACAGCATCTTCACCTTGCTTCAATGACGGGATGAAACATTAGTTTGAATCCCCGTATCCTATATGATGAGTCTTTGTTTTCTATGCCTTCAAGGATATTGACTGATTTTTTTCTATTTTCTGTTTGTGACAGGAAAAGCTCTCCCACTTTTTGTCGTTTGCAAAACTCAAAGCCCTGAACCTCTAATCCCCTTAACGCGGCCGCCTCCTCTCTGTGCCTCACCTCTCATTTATGTCTGTGACAGTGGTTGACTGTCAGAGACACAATCGGAGGTCAGAGCGGAGAGCGGATGTGAAACCAAGCGAATCGACTGTGACTGTTTGTAGCTTCAGGTGTGTTTAAGAAGCTCCGAGTCAACGCTGAGCAGACTGTGACATTTAGAGAGGCGGACGTGCTGCGCCGCTCTGCCCCATAAACATCGCTTTCATTTGGAATGAGAATCACACGTACAGCTCAATGTGAGGTCGTGCGCCCCACTGAATTTATTGTGAGTGAAACAGACTGAACGGAAGGGCGACTCGTGCGTGGCCAGTGCTAATGTAGAGATGATGCTGTGCTGCGTGGCAGTCGTAAATCCTCGAGTTTTAAATCATCAAGTCTTTTAAAAAGGTTTTCAGATGGTGTCAGTGATTGTTGAGAATACAGTTCATTAAGTAGAAAGTCAATCATTCAAGACTGAACTTGAACTATCTTAGATTGTTGTAACTGAATGCCTAGAAGTATAATATTGTGAGAACAAGCATTCAATATTTAATGTAGAAAATGACTATGTTTGACTTGCTTTTACATTACCCTAAAATGAGCCCTTGTCCTCTCCATGGGGGCGGCCATGTTTTCACAATAGCCCACAGTGGACGAACTAAACATCTTTTGATCTTTAATGACAACCGAGGGCTTCTGTCGGTTCTCCTGCATGCTCGAAAAGGAAGGGTGAGGTGCTGGATGTAAAATGCAACTTTACCAATAGATGTCACCAAATCTTACACACTGCACCTTTAAAGAAGCATTAGGGAACTTGTCTTGAACCTTTGTGTATAGTGACACCTGTGACTGTAAAGAGAAGTCCACCCTAAATGCATTTTGTTGCTCACTCACGCAGCTCTCAACAATAAAACCCGCCAGCATGCCGAAACCTCCCGAACCAAATGACTTCACAAAATGCATCAAACATCAAACTCTACCTGTGTTCACCTCTCAGACACACACACATACACACACACACACACACACACACACACACGTCCTATAGTAGATATTAAAAATTCAACAGTTTATAATTAAAGTACCTGTGTATAACAGACACAGGCATAAATTCACAGTCCATCAGGCGATCACACTAACACTCCAATAACAGGGTTTAATAAATATCCACCAGGTTTCAGCGGCTGAATGTTGACAGCTTTCAAATGCACCAATAACTGTAATTACGACTCTGTCGAGCACACACGCATCAAATATCCGGACATTTGGAAGATGAAAAGACAAAAAACGTGTTGGTTTTTAATAGTAAAACCCTCTCCCCTGTTATTCTTCACGATCAAGCTTATCTGCTTGTGCTCTTGAGGATTGTGTGCCTTTCAGGCCTGAGAACGAAGCCTGGAAATCCTCTGAAAGCATCTGGGTTGGGGTTTTTTTTAATCCCAATTTCGTCTTTCAGGTTGGCGAGAGAAACCAATCAAACATTCTTACAGACTCTTACAGGCTCCACGTAGATAGATATTCTCTGAAACGGCGATCTATACTGCTCCACTCTGTGTGTCTTTCTTTCAGAGACCCCGCAGGGTGATGGGTCCAAGTGAGTGGTCCATCATGTCGTCTATTCACCGGCTGCTAACACTACATGTGTGATGTGGTGTGGAAAGACCCTGTGGAGCGAATGTGTCTCCACAAGTGGCAAATCATCATCACACACCCAGGCAGCCGCTCCAGTGGACAGACGGGTAGAATCAAAGAGTAAAGTAGAAAAAAATTTTTTTGAAAATGTTCCTTTACTGATGACTCAGCATCTGCGGGATCTCGCGATCTGTCATGTAAACACACTCTCCTAATGGACACAGGTGTTACATGCAATAAGATGAGAATGTTGGGGCTTTGATGTGTTTGCACAAACTTTTTTTTATTAATATGTGGTAATATGCATTTAAGGTCCAGTCTGCATATTTTAGGTTGAATTATTTCTGCGTCAATCAGCAGAAATTGAGCATAACATCGAAATAATGATGTTTCTATGAGCGTGTAACTACCTTGATGTATGAGGTGTTGTTTTTTCATTACCTTAGAGCGTGAGGTGTTGTGTGCACCAGGAATGAAACCACTCAATCTTCAGGTGTCAATGAATCAAATATCTTTAGTTTGTAAACATTGTTTAGATTTCTGAGCTAATTTATGGATCTGAAGATGAAAACAAAATCAGACGGGTCCAATGGATCGATGAGGGTGTGCACACATTGAAAGGAGTCCAATATTACGGTCCGAGGACCTATGGAAAGGTCATGTCTGTATAATTTGTGGGTCTACTCGTAGCAATGGAATGTAAATTGTGAGGCATGGATGTTTTTCCTGTGGCTTTTTGTTTTTGCGATAGTGTAGAATCATGACACACAGGTCAGCCTGGGTTATACTGCAAAGACCAGAATGAAAACTAATTAGTGTGTGTGTGTGTGGGGGGGGGTGACAGTGGAACAGTGAGATCTAACATAATTGGCTGTATTTGTTGTTGTTATAATTGCTACCCTCTTAAGTTCTGGTCGAGCATATGCTAATTCTTTCGCCCTCCTCTCAGCATATAAAAATAGCTTATATGAGCCTGTCCACTTTTGGCCAGTTTCTCATTCTCTCCATCATTCCTCTTCCAATCGGCAGGAAACGGGATCAGCTGAGAAGAAGAGGTTGCCCCCCTGCTGAGGGGTAAGTGATGGGCTGTCGCTCGGGGTTTTTTTTTTTGTTGGTTATGTACATGAAGCATACAAGTGTGTGGATGCAGGCAACACTGGGAGGTGGGAGGAGGTGTATCTTATGGGGATTTGCGAGGGTGAGGTGATGCTGGTCTCTTTTCTGTCTCTCTCCCTCTGTCACTCTGACGCTCAGAGCTGAGTGAGACGACGCAGAGTCCGTCTGACTCCTCAAATCAAATCAGATCGCTCACAGTAAAACATGTTCGTCTGACTAGAGATTCAAGACCTGGAACCAGAGAGGAGACGGAGCCCACGGGAAGGGAACGAGGACACAGAGGGATTTTCTCACCATCAGTCTTGGACATCTGCACAGGTAAGACATGACTGGCTGCATGCGTTGACATTTCTCATTTCTACAAGTAACGCCACATTGCATCTCCAGTTGATTAGACATTAATAATGATTGTATCCTTTAGAGTGATTTGCATAGTTGTCAAGTTTTTGCTTCGAATCAGGGCTAGAGCTTCACATTCTTCATGTCAAAGCTAAACACAATTACAAAATTCCTGATGGAGGGTCACTTCAGTCTCAGAGGTAAATGCTAACCTTGCAAGGAGATATTTGTCGTCTGCGGTTCTGATAATCAGGACTTTTGTGTGTGTGTGGCTCTGCAGAAGCATGAGCACGAAATCAAACATCAAAGAGTCACAGTTGAAACAGCAGGTGCCTCCAATCAGCCCTGAAAGTCACCAATTACATACAGCAGGTTCATGTGCTTATTTATACATATATATATGTATATACATATATATATATATATAGCATTTTCAGAATTTCATGTGAAACAGCTCACAGACACACACACACACACACACACACACACACACACACACACACACACACACACACAAACCCCATAACGTTTAAATCACGCTCATATCAGGAGCTGTGTAATTGCAGAATACAGACACAGAATCAGTGCCACTCATTACAAACATATGCCGGCACTAATGGTTTTTCCTTCTGCTAAGAAAAGGACATGGCCTCTGAGTGTGGTTACCCTGAAACTGAGCATCTCTTTGCATCCTTCCACCATAAATGAGGGCCGGGAGGGAGCGGTGCATGGCGCAGGGTTGACAATCGAACAGTGTTGCCCTGATAATTAGTGTTATCTACAGAGACTCCAGGGAAACACTGAATCCTGTGGGAGAGGTAGGATTAGAATATGGGCCATTACTGGACAACATTTTCTATATCAGTGCCGTATTACATGTCCAACATTCATGTACAATTAAAGGCCCACTATTCTGTAAAAGCCAGTGAGAAATAAGCTTCACCTTTACAAAAGTACAAACGATACCAATTACCCTCGCAAGAGCTCTTATGACATGAATGACACAATCCATGACTCATTAACTCCCTATTTTATGGGTCGTGATTTCAGAAGGAACTGATTAGTCATGTTTATAACAGTATTGCGAGGGCTCCAGACAGCAGCTTTTATTTTCAGCAGGCAACTGGAAGAAAACTAACCAGATTCAAAGTGTTTTAGAAACTAATCAAAGACACCCCCTTTAATTATTCCTTATCTACGGATGTTAAAGCTCTGAGCGAAGCCACACATTAGTGCCTATGCCGTGATAAACACTCCTGTTCCTTCTGACGTATGTAATTAAAATGCCAAGACAATAATTACTCTTCAACAAATTGCCTTTCATTTTAAATTAAATACTGACAAGGACTCGGACCAATCAAACCTCAGCTAGAAAAAGTGCCCTCGTAGCCCCGCCCCCGTTCCCAGGCTTGGATAAAACTGCCGAGGCCTCTCTCTCGCTTTGTACAACATATAAACAATCGTTCGGGTGTCGTTTCTGCATGAAGTGACACACGAATGCACACTCTCATCCGGCGCAATCTACACAAGTCAAACATCAGAACATTTCTCGACCCGTGGGCATCACGTGATGAACTCCGCTCACCGCAGCCTGCGCCTCTTCAAATACATTTTCTCCTCCCAAACCGACTGGAGATGTTCCACGGCAGCGTCAATGTGAACGAGGCCTCGACCTCTCCCGATGAAAAGGTCGGCAGCTGTTCGTAGCACTTATCCACACGATGTCACTGCAGCGTGAAGCACCAGTGTGGCTCGAAAGCGCCCGACACTGTCCACATTCATAGTCACACGGCTGGTTGTGGAGCTATGAGGCGCGTGGAGCAGACAGGGAGCACAAACTTATTTTGAAGCGGAGCATCTGCTCTGGAAGACTTTTTGCAAAAAGAGACGACCACTTCGCTCACGTGACGACCAACATCGCTCTTTTTGCTGCAGCCTCACAATGGTGGGAGTGGGAGTGCTCAGGTGAAGATGGAATGGAGGAGCAAAGATGGAATGAAAAAGGGAGGGAGAGGAAGGAAGAGAGAGAGAGCGAGAGAGGGGGGGAGTCATCATGAGTCGTCCGCCCTGCTTTGCATTTGGAGGGCTCTCAATTCTCGGCACGTCTCACAAATGAGCTTCCTTTGGTTCCTACAAAGGCCATAGTAACGGTGTTACCATGCAGGGGTGGGTTCCTTCGAGCTGGTCCGATCTGGCGGACAGATGGGATCGGAGAACTTGTCGCTGCTGTCGATTGGAGACGAGTAGAGGCCATTTGGAAATGAAGGAGAGAGAAGCGCTGAGAGAGTAACATTCACCAACTGGATCTGAATTGGACGTGCAGCGTTTCCAAAATGCCAGCCAAGCTATTGGGTCTGTGCAGTGGAACCACCTGCTACAGATTTGATAAGCTATTTTCATCTTTCATTCAGACAGCGATGGGCTTGGAGAACTCAGCTGCTGCTGCTTCGGCTTCACAGATGTTTCTGAAAAAGCTCATTTGAAAAACCTGTTTGTGATTGTGCGGCTGTGGACCCCATCATCACACCATAAAGCCGTTGAAAGCCCGTCTGGAAAAAAAAAAATAACTAAAACAAAACAAACTAACAAAGCCCGTCTGAGCCTAATTGAAAATGTTCTTCTCCTCAACTTAATTTCATGATAACATCAATGGAAGTCAGTGGTCTACAAATAGTAACAAGAAAAGAATGAGTGCCTTCAGCTCTCAAAATACTGTTCTTCGGTCCAAACCAAAGGATTGACCGGTGGACCTGTCACCTGAGCAGATCCACATGCCCCTGCACATGCACACAGGTCGACAAGCAAGAGACGTGTACAAAGTGCGCTAGAGCTGAGATCATGGCCTGAGGTTAGCAAGATGCTGATGGTGCGGTAGACCGAGCTGTCTTCCCACCGCCGTCTCCTCCACTGAGCTTTGGATATAGACAGTGCGCATTCATGTGTAATGTGGACACATCTTCCTTCACTGTCATAGGGTTCGGCCTCCGGCCGGGACAGTGTTGTGTATTTATTCAGCCGCTACAGAGAATGTATTATGAGGCACCATGAGGTCCGTAAATAGCACAGGTGCAACAACAGTAATTGAAGGATGAAACTCCTCTGACCAATCAGAGAGTACATCACCTCTCTGAACCACTTCAGGACCCAAAGTACCATGGTGGGACTGAAAGACTCATTAAATCAAAAGCAGCGGAAATTGAAATGCAAATGGGAAGGGAAATAGCTTTTGCTAATCCCCCTTTAAAATCCGTTACCAATTAATTTATACCTCCTTTTGAACTGAATTCTCAAGTAGGTATTAAATTCCACTTTTTGTTAATGAATTCTGCCATTATGTCCTATTGACTGTTCATGATGTCTTTGTAAAACCCCTTTTAATCAAATAATATTTCCCATGCAAAACCTTTTTTCATGTTTTAATGTCGCATTTATACATAAAAATACAGACTACAGCTCTTTAAAAAATGAAGGAAGTAAAGGCACCCATACTGAGGTTAATCAGTGAAAAATGCTCCCTAACATTGTTGGTCACATCCCAACGTGTGAATAGAATAGAATAGAATGCCTTTATTGTCATTATACACAATGTACAATGAGATTGAAAGACACCTCTGGTGGTGCTGAGAAGGAAAACAACAAGGGTACCAGAAATAATAAGAAAAGTCTATAAAAAAAAAAAAATGACAGGTCATTGTAGCCATGAATCTGTTTACAGCCAAAGGTCAGAGGTCAGACAATCCAGAAAAAATGAGATTAAATCAAAAAACAAGGAACGATATCAAGCCAAAAGCTTCAACAATGATTCACACATCCGTTGTGTTTGCTTCTGTGGCTAAAGATTTTTCAAGTCAGCGCCACAGGCTCAGATGACTTTACAGCAGTGTCCAGCTGAAGGGAGAAGTGTACTTCAAAGTGTCCCTCCCCATTTCAGTGGGCACTTTGGGGACACTACTGTCCAAGATGTTGGTCCCTAAGTACAACGGGCATAGACCAAGAATTCCTTCTTTCCTTTCCAAATAAAGAGGAATAGTATGTCAGAATATATAGTGTTTTGTTTTTCCAACCAATGTGTGGAGACATCATATGTATGTAGGTGACATCTCCATCGTTATAACATTTCACTATTTGTCTTGAATCGGGAAACAAAGGTAGGGTCAGCCCCTCCCCCCCCCCCCCCCCACCCCCAATCTGTCGCAGTCCATAAGACATTAATCAACAGGAGGTACAAACCAATACATTCTGAATGTGTGTGCTTTCATATATTTGCTTCAAAGATGGTTTGGGTTTCAGAGACAGACGTGATAGTTTTGCAGTGAGTTGCTTTCCAGTTCCGACTGCACTGATGGTGCTGAAGTCTCCAGGAATGGGATGTGATGGCAGAGTCTATTTTTGGAGAAAGCTGAGGAGGAGATCACAAGGTGCTGCCCCACAAACACACTCCTCTGCCCATCCAATTAGATTTGCTCTCTGGACATAATCGTGAATCTTTCCTACATGCTCCACGAGGGGTCATTTTTGAGTAATTCACTTCAAGAGTCACTAATTGTTATTCACACACAACTTGGTGGCCCCGCCCATGATGTAAATATAAAAGGCTCATTCAGGGGAATACAAAACAATTACTCTATTATTCAGCTGGATATTTTCACTGTAATTATTTGCTGTTTAATTTCTGCCAATAGAAATGGAGATGAGTGAATCCAACACACCTGACCTTTGCATTCTGTTAATTGGATTGTATTTGGATAAAGCCAAATCACAATTTTCAGCATCCAAACGCACTTCACATAGTAACACTAGAAAAGATCATATTGAAAAATGCTCTGTTTTGAAGGGGCATGTTACAGAGCTGCTCCCTGAGCTGTCAATCTCTCATCCGTTTCTGTCTCTCAAAATCCCAAACCACCCACTGTGTGAATGTGTATCTTCTGATGAGTCACTAGCCTCGCCCCCATAATTCAAATATCTCCGAAGATGACAAGGATATTTCTGAACATGGCTACATGAATAAATTGGGAATTAAAAGGCAAAATGGCAGGTTGATTAAATGTCGTTCTCCAGTTCTCCAGAAAGAGAGAGAGGGAGAGAGAGAGAGGGAGAGAGAGCGAGAAACAAAGTGACAGCTGTATGAGTGTTCCCTGCACAAACGTCACACTGTGGGCCACTGCTCTCCCACTTCTTTCTCCAGGGAGCCTTTAAAAAGCCGGTTATTTACCTTGTGTGCAATATCCCCCTCTGTCACCTCCGGTCTGATATGATCAGCAGGATGTGCATCATCACTCAATCACATATTTTCACTATGTATTTTATATCATGTTCGTATCATATTTTTTGCCTCCGAAGAAGAGGACGTAAAACAGAGCTTCAAACATGTAGCGCTGACAAACGACATTTAAAAGACATTTATAGATAAATAAACATTTACAATAGAAAAAGAAAAATCATGGAAGTATTTTCCAGGGTCAGTAAATGACGTAATGTCAATAGCTGCTGCGATTCTCTTAGAAAAGCTACGTCCTGATTCTTGTTGTGCCGGTACAATCACCCATTTGAGGCGTGTGACTTACCCCAGCGCTCGTTGGTTGATTATTGATCGTGTCGTCCTCTGGATTCAGGTCAGTCCACGCAGACATGGATATCTTCATGGATTTCACTTTGCCTGCAAACACCAGCTACCAATCAGGACCAGAGGGAACTCGGAGCCATGGGCTCAACCGCAGCAACCCTCTGGACATGTTCGTCGGCATGGAGCTCCTCCAACGTTTCAGACCCCTCTTCCTGCCTCTCTACTGCGTCCTGGTGGCCGTGGCCGGGATTGGAAACTCCATCCTGCTGGCTTGCATCCTGGTCGACAAGAAGCTCCACAACGCCACCAACTTCTTCATCGGTAACCTGGCGGCCGGGGACCTGCTGATGTGTCTGAGCTGCGTTCCACTGACCGTGTCTTACGCCTTCAACAGCCACGGGTGGGGCTTCGGGCGGCCCCTGTGCCACCTGGTGCCCCTGCTGCAGTGCGCCACCGTGTTCGCCTCAGTGCTGTCGCTTACTGCCATCGCCGTCGACCGCTACGTTGTTGTCGGTAAGTGCAAAGGTTGGAAGGGAGAACATGAATTGAGGAATTTGAGGAAGTTCTGCTACAAGCATGAATCTTGGTGGAAGAACCCATTTCACTTTGGGGCAGATTGGAACGCAGATGAGTTTTCAAAGAAATGATTTATTGATAGGGATTTTCTAAAACTGTGCACGCCGATGGGACTGTGTGAAGTTTGGTGCTGCTGGAGTTAGTCTGAAGGGGCCGTGGAGCCAGGCAGCATATGTGTTCTCCACGGAGCCGTTCTGCTGTGAAATCAGGTTTTAATCACACTCGTAAATGCTGTGAATGTTAAATGTGAACTTCGCTTTGATGCTTTCACTCGGGGGTTTGCAGTTTTGAGTCACTGTATTTCTCTATTTCGTTCAGAGAAATACACCAACGACTGTGCCGCTATCAAGGTTAAAGGTGCACTGTGTACGATTTGGTGACACCATGTTGTATGCAAAATCGTATTCACTGTACCTTCAACATAGGATGACGCTGCAGCATGTCTCAGGCTGGATTCGAACCTGCCTCTGTTGCTTACGTTGATTGACTCCACCTAGTGTTAACACAAAGAATCAAGTTTGCTGCCGACCAATCACAAATGGCTTTGTGGGCTGCAGTTGGCCCGCGGGCCACAGTTTGGCCAGCCCCGCCCCTGACCCGTTCCCCGTCTGTCCCCAGCTCACCCGGTGCGGAGGCGCATCTCAGCGTTGGGCTGTGGCATGGTGACTCTGGGCGTTTGGCTCATATCTCTGGCCCTGGCCGCGCCCCCCTCCCTCTACACTCTCTACGTGGACCTGCGGCCGAGCGGCATCGACATGGTGGTCTGCGAGGAATTCTGGCCGAACAGCGGGAACCTGCGCCTGCTCTACTCCTGCTTCATCCTCACGGCGTCCTACATGATCCCCCTGCTGTCCGTGAGCGTGTCCTACTGCGCCATCACCGTCAGCCTGAGGCGACACGCAATCCCAGGGGAGCCGTCCCACAGCCACAAGCGCTGGAGCCAGAAGAGGAGGAAGACCTTCTCTCTGCTGGTGGCCTCGGTGCTGGCCTTCGCCCTCTGCTGGCTGCCCCTGCAGGTGAGTCCGCGACACATCCAGCAACGGCCGCGGTTCGGCTTGAGAGAACACGAGGGTGGGGGGACGGGGGGGGGTGGCTGCGATTCGTCAGAAGTTTGGAGAAGGATCGGTTTTACGAGAGAGAGAGAGAGAGATTGAACAGCTGCGGAGCGATGGAAACAAGAGGGAGGAAGTTTAAGCCCACAATGATGAGATGTGATATTCCTCTGAGCACAGAGGCGCATCATCAGGCGACGGTGACCCCAACATCAACAAACAGCCACACGGGGTCGTGCATAATACAAATAGATTAGCATGGAGGGAGGAGGCGGTGGTGTTTTTGCAGAAAACAGGATCCGCGTCAGGAGGACTGATCACGTGATTGTGATTGTGACATCACTTTGGATATATTTCTAAAGTTTTGCAGGGTTCATGTATGCACATATGTGTGTGTAATATATTTTTTTTAGGAGTAGTGAAATGTGCAGACGGGTTTTTGCGCAGTGTTGGGTGTTTGTTAACCGACCGCAGGGTCAAATGTCTGCAGTAAATGGAGCTTTTCTGCAGCAGGGGAAACGGCAGCATCTGAAAAGCCCCGTAATTACTCCAGGTTTAACAGAGGGACGTCAATGGCCCCTCATTTGCATAATTCACATCAAGTCTGGTAGGCTCCGTAACAAAGGGATGCATCAATTTCAGGACATTTCCAAGTGTCTTTGCCTTGGTTTCTGTGTGCTGCATTAGCTTAAAGGTGCAGTGTGAAGGGTTTAGTGGCATCCTGTCGTGAAGTCACCTGTTTTCGGCTTTTGAATCCCACCTCACACGGAACGTCTGGGCGTCTTCGGTCATCATTAAAACTCAATAGGTGATTAGTTTGTCCATATTCTGACAAGAGGATGTCAAGACCTGATAAAAACAACAACAGAATCAGAGACAATGGATGTGCTTTCATATAAATCTAACGCACTCAACCTTTTCATTGGAAAGGCTTATTTCGATGTAGTAAGCACATATTTGAATCTGTGAGACAGGAAGTAAAGCCAACACAGCATCGCTGAATCCACGACTGTCCACGTTCCCTTGGTTTTTGCATAATTATTCAAACGTAGGGCTTGGAAATGGTAAAGCAACTTACGATGTGATACAGTAAGAAAATCATGGGCCACGATCATGATCATATGAAACTTTCAAAAGGTGAGAATTTGATTATGGAGTCGTTGTTTGGTGTCCGTTTTACAGAGCTGGTTCATATCTCATTAGTTAAGACAACAATATATTAGTCCAGCCACAGCCTATGTAGTATTACCGTGTCTCACAGAGTCTAATTGCCATTGTGCAGGTCCTGAACCTGCTGCTGGACCTGGACCCGGACTTCCACTTCATCGGGAAACGCTACATCAACGTTCTGCAGGTCTGCTGCCATTTGGTGGCCATGAGCTCTGCGTGTTACAACCCCTTCATCTACGCCTCGCTGCACAAGAAGGTCCGCATGCACCTGAGAGGTTACCTCTGTCCCTGCCGCCGCCGCCAGCCGGTGCAGAGGCCCACGTGCAGGAGCTGATCCCCCCCCCACCCCCCACCCCCGGAAAGTCACAATTTAAAAAAAACAAACACTTACCTCCATTATTTCACACCATGTCTCTGACTTCAAGCCACACAGGCCTCTCCCCTCCAGAATCACCAGAAGTTCATTCTAAATAAGGAGTTGGGGGGAGGGGGGGATCATATCCGAGGTGTATTACCATGACACAGACGCTTTAAACCTTTGGGATTTCTCCTCTGCCTCCTCCTCTGGATTGCCGAGCAACCGGTGGCGACATTGAACAGATGCTGCAGCCTTTTGAAAAGGCCCGACAGCAGCGATGGCGTAAACACACTGTGGAGGCTGAGGCCGGTGATGGTTATACTGGTTCAGAGAGTCTGGCGACACTTGGACAGTAAACACTTCACTTGGAGGGGAGATGACCAAACTGTGAACTCTCGCTGTGGGTTCGAGAGCCAGACGACAACAGAAGACAGAATGTCAATGTCTTATTTTTGCTCTAAATCTCATCTTACTTCATGATCCCATGCTTGTTCAGGTTTGCCTCGTGCTACATGTGGCCGTCGTTGTCAGTTGTATTAAAGTACACAATCGGCTATTTAAATGTGATTATGTTGCATCCATTCGCTGTTGTTTGGCACTCGCTGTATTCAGCGCTGTAGCAGGAATCGTTAAAATCCCTGTGGGTGAAATTCAATCAGTGCCACCTCCACGGTTGTTTCCTGCCTGAATGGCAAAGAGACGGATCCATGGAGCCCCATCATGTTCACTGTGTGCAAAACAAGACGCACAACAATGATCAATTCATTATTCAGACCACGGAACAAGGAAGACACCCGCCACCACACACCTGCTGCCTCCTCATCAACTATGATTAAGCAGTTGTTGTTTGTCAAACTGCAGTGATTAAGACCCATTTTTTTTAAACACACAGCTCCTGGATGACGAGGCAACAGAGGAGCAGGCGTTTTGATTGAAATGACATGAAAGCCTCATGAAGCAGCAGAGAAATCATAAGTGACCATTTTCTATGTGGTGCATGCACAAGTTTGTCCATGTTTGTCCCCGTCAGGTGTGAACAAGCTCAGAATCATATGTATCTGTATCTGTAGCCGAGCTGGAGGCATCATCTCCTATAAGGACTAAGACTTGGAGCCGGGTTGCCATGGCAACCTTTGCCCTCCAGCACAGGCCTACAATACGCGTGAGAAAATGAGCGCCAAAAGCCAGACCGGAGCCACTTCCCATAATGGCTGCCCAGGCGAAGAAATACCTCATGTTCTTGCTTTTGAAGAAGTCTGCACTTCAAGGGACTAAAAAGTGATTTTGTACAAATTGGCCCATCAAATGCACCTTAAACTCTCAAGGTCTTTCAAGGTTTGCCTCGGAGTTTTCTTTGATGTTGCCGCTCTGTCTGAGAGGCTCAGTCTCAACCTTGTCCCTCAAAGGGAGACCAGCTGTTTCTTTCTGCTCGACCCTCCGAGACAGTGCCCGCCTCTGATTCGCTGAGAGTTCAGCTTTGTGGTCTCAGTCGGAATCCAAAGTGGCTGACATGTGAATTCGAAGAACCTCAAAGTCACATGAACTCGCGTTGTTTTGCTGATGTCGGCATTGTTGAAGAGAAAAACGGAAATGAGACGGCAGGTCATCATTTTTAGGCTACATTTGATTTTGGGCGATCTGTTGAGTCATGTGGAGCATGTTGTGTAGTAAAATACAATGTTTTAGAACGGTAAAAAAATAAAAAATAAAACTATAAATCCATTAGTAACCCTAACTGAAAAGTTAGTGCATCTCTTCTGAAGAGAGACCGTGACATTGGTGGACTGTGACGTGGGTGATTTTCAAAGCACATTGATTCTTTTGAATAAATTACACATTGTGAAAATCCAATCCAATATCTAGCTTTTTGTGATGCAAATGAAATCCATATCCTTGGTTTGAGGGCTGTGAAGAGAGTGAATGAAGCTGCTGCTTCTTTAAAAAGACAACAACACCGTGAGAGGTGCGCGGTGGTTCGATGGGAATGTATGAACCAATCAGGAGTGATTGCCAGGAAATAAAAGATGTCTTGTCTTGGTGTTTGATGGATCCATAACATCGTGTAAAAATAACTCGCAGGTATGACTCATCTAAAGTAAGCCTGCATTATGAGGTCATGGGTCCGGGCAGCCAATCAGTGGAGTCTGGCTGCAGCCTGACTTAACTCATTAAAGGTGCAGTGCAGAGGACATAAATGGTGTAATATCTCAGGCTGATGCCGCCACACGATGGGCCGAGGCTTCAGGTATTATCTCTGAAACGTGACTGAGTGAGTGTGGCTTCACTTCTCTTCTGGAGCTGGTGCTCCATAAAACTGCTCGGACGGGTCTGAGGGTGGAGGTCAAATATAAATGATGAGGTGTCGATGAAGAACCTGATGGGTTCGTCTACATCCCTTTGTTTTTCTTACGTCCATCTGTCAGTTTTCGTCAGTATGTTTAGGAACAGGATGGTTGGGCTTGAAACTATAGGGTTAGGGTTGTTTTCAGGGTCGGGCTTAGGGTTAAGGTTAGGGTTGGGTTTATAATGGGGTTTGGGTTAGGGTTGTTTTTAGGGTTAAGGTTAGGGTTGGGTTTATAATGGGGTTTGGGTTCGGGTTGAAGCAGGGGTTAAGGGTTGGGGTTACGGTTGGCATTAAGGCTAAGGGGTTAGGGTTAGGGGTGGGGTCGGTGTTGGGTTAGGTTGATCATTGGAGTCAGGGTTGTAGTAGGGGTCCAATGTTAGTGCTGGGGTCAGGCGTTAGGGTTAGGGTTGTGTTTGGATCGTGATGGGTTCTAATATGAGTCTGCAGCTTCATGCAGATTCAAATAAGTGAAAGCTTCTTTAGGGTTGAAATCATCATGTAGTGACCAACACACACACACTCACACTCACATACACACACATTGTTCCTCACAGAAGATGAGATGTTGCAGGAAAAAATAGAATGGAACTCCTGGAGCACATACCTCAGTGGGGTACAATGGCATGGGTGGATCCGGGGGCCCTGGCTCCAGCTGCAATCTGATTGGTCCTGGAGGCTCCCCTGTACTGTTCGTAGTCTTAAAAAAACTTTGTCAGTTTCCCACATTGCCAAGTATTGAACTCAGTGATGTGAAGCATTTAACTGGACATAACTGGCCTCATTGTGTAACGTGTGTGTCCACTGAGGAGACAGACACACACTCACAGAAATGTGTTTGATTCTCTCTTGGGGAAGTTGAGGTTTTGATGAATGCAAAAAAAAAACATCCTATGTCCAATTCTCCTGGCTCCTGGCCTGTTTCTGCATCATCCTGCCGACTCCTGGACCTTTATATGATTGAAGATAAGTGATGAGGGACATCAGATACCGACCAAGACACAAAAAGGTTAGGAAGTGTTAGCGAAGTTCTCCTTTTTCCCTCCATTCCTCTCTGGAGATCTTCAAAATGTCAGCTGTATCACTGCTCCGATTCCCTGACCGCGCACATCATGGCCTGGATCGGGAAAATCAGTCCTGGTCAGTTCAGTCACAAATGACTCGACCGTTCCGAAGCAAAGGTCACTGAAAAATGATCCCACAAACGAGCACCTCCAATAAAAAGGCTCCACCAGACAGACAATTAATGGTCCCACACACCCCAAGGGAGACACTGTGCCTCAGAGGTGATTATTAAACACACACACACACACAGGGACACACACACACACACACTCACACACACACACAGGGACACACAGCAAGGGAGGTGGACTCTGCTTTTAAATGAGTGGATAATTGCACGGTGGAGTAATCATTAGATTTTTATTTATCTATTATTTTTTTTAAACCGTTGCCGTCATTAGCCACTGTGTTGCCAGGCGACGGCCGTGAGGGCGGGACGAGCCGGATACACAACGACAAGGCAGACCGGCTGGTTTTGGCTCGGCCGAGAGGGCGGGGCCGCCTCGGCCGAGCGGTTTATTTGGACTCTTCTCGAACACGTTCCACCGACGGTCAGACAGACGTGCTAAGTAGGTGCTTTGAAGCAAGGCGGCGTCACAGCCAGTGCGTTTCGTACAGCGGGGTCTCGCACAATCACAGCGCAGATTGTTGGGAAAACACAAGTGGCTCTTCAGCCTCGGCCGTGTCCGTCCACAAACACCGTGGAGTGGGTCGGAGAAGTCTCGGGGGGGGGGGGGGGGAGGCCCGGGGGGCCTTCACTGGTTTATCTGATTGCACATAAATGTTGATTATGAATCCCGTGATCCTGCCACTCACAGCGGAGATAACACCCGCGGTGTTATGCGTGACCACGACCATGCATACAAACACTCGGACGCATACCAATGTGCGGATGCGCTCGTCCACTCGTGCGCCGCAGCTTTTGGTTTCATATGAGGTTCTCGTTCGCCGCCTTCCCTCTGCTGTAGGAGGCCAGGGTGCAAGCGGCCAACTGGGTCTTATGCGATCTCATCCAGAACTGCTTGGCCTCCTCGCGTATCCCGTTGCTGACCAGCACGTACAGCACGGGGTCGACCACGCAGTTCAGACTGGACAGCGCCAGCGTGAGCGAGAAGTAGAAGTGCATGGAGTCCTCGAACTGGCAGTAGCTCCCTCCCTCCTTGGTGCTTTCGCTGCGGTAGAAGACGAGCGAGCGCACCAGCAGGAGGACGTGGTACGGCGCGAAGCAGATGGAGAAGATGCCGATCACGCCGAAGGAGAGCAGGCGCACCTTCCTCTTGACCTGGCTGCTCAGGCCGGGACTCTCGCCCACTTTGGCCAGCACCCTCCAGTAGCTCACGGCCAGCACCAGCAGCGGCAGCAGGAAGCCGACACCCACCCGGATCAGGTTGAACAGGGCAACGGGCCGCTGCATGGGGTAGGTCTCGTAGCAGCGGTCGTTGCCTTTCAAGTCGTCGTGGGCGTCCGTGAGGTTGTCGTAGAACAGCACCATGACGTGGAGGAGCACCACCACCACGTACACGGCGGCGCACTGGCCCCAGGTGAGGCGCGAGGTGCGCTGGGTCTTGGAGCGCAGCGGGTAGGTGACCACCAGGCAGCGGTCCACGGAGATGCAGCAGAGCAGGTAGATGCTGATGTACATGTTGGAGTAGTAGAAGAAGCCGGCGACGCTGCAGGACACGGCGCCCAGGCCCCAGTGGTGGTCCTGGTGGTAGTAGTTGATCCACAGGGGCATGGTGAAGAGGAAGAGGAGGTCGGAGAGCGACAGGTTGAGCAGGAAGATGCCCAGGATGTTCTGCCGGCGCACCTGTTGCCAGATGGGGCCCAGAGTCAGGACGTTGAAGATCAAGCCGAAAATGAAGACCAGGATGTAAACGGACATCAGGAGGTCGCTGATGGCGCTGGCCCCGATCTTCACGCACACCTCGGGCGAGGTCGTGTTCGTCCTCTGCAG
The DNA here is from genome assembly GCA_016785325.1 of Chascanopsetta lugubris. Lineage (NCBI taxonomy): Eukaryota > Metazoa > Chordata > Actinopteri > Pleuronectiformes > Bothidae > Chascanopsetta > Chascanopsetta lugubris. Next base: position 60,437 of record JAFBJT010108777.1, read on the forward strand.
CGAGAGCGTGGAGTTCATGGTTTCCCTCGGGCTTCGGGGCTTTGTCACGAATTCACCTGCAGAGGAGAGAAGGAAACGATAAAAGCTCTTCGGAAGCGGCATCAACGTGTGCCAGCGACGTCCTAAAATGCGCAGAGCGCTTTGTGCGATTCGTGTCTCCGCCGTCCAATTTCACGGCTGAGGGAAGACGGGGCGACGGTCCCCGGATGTGCCGAGATGAGATGGTTCTACACCGTGTGTGCCGAGAGTTGAACGTTTCCCTCATGACGCAGGGGGACGCTCGCTTAGTCATCCTCGCTGATGATAAACCGCTCGCAGCCCCGGTTGCAATAGAGGCTGAGATCAGCCAAGATCGACTCCTCATTACCTCAGCGGTTCGGAATGGGGAGAACTTGTCCTGCGTTGCCTGTTTTTTTTTGATGGAAACTCAAAAAGATTAGGGAAGAAATGTGGTGCATCGGATGAGGTGGAAATGGAAAAGTCTCCTCAACCCTCCTGAGCCAATCGCGTGATTTCGAGTGAATGCGAAAGAGTCTATAAATTGTGACACTCATCGCGCTGTGAGATCCGACTCCCTGCTGCTCCACTGATAGTGCGGGTGTTTGTGTTTGACCGTAATCAGCGCTCGATACCACTCGTCACCCACTCTGTATCGCATCATCACATATCTGTGTCATGAGAGGGGCTGGAGCCAATCACAGGAGAGGAGTGTGACAACCTGGACGAGCAACTCACACAACTGAAATTACATCCACCGTTCCCACTTTCACTCAAACACATGAGGTCAGTTCAGAGCGGTGGGTCCAAACTGTGGCACGATGTGGCCAAATGTGGCCCGTGGCTCATTTTTATGTTGGCCCGCGAAATTCTACAAATATATTGGAACAAGGCCCACACGTGAAATTTGTGCTTCTTAGTTTCATTGAAGACACCGACCCCACAAAGCTCAGTGCCAGATGAGACCCGTCATCGTTTCAGAGTCAAATCCGCACCGACCCGTTAGCCGTCACTTCAGAGCCGCCACCCGACCCACACGCACACATTCAGGCAACAATCACTCATGTTTGCCTGTTTTATTGAAACGTCGACTTTTATAAAATATGTCAAATTGTTACTCTGAATGAATGAGTGTTGTGATGTAGGCAGTTTTTTGTTTTGCTTTTTAAATTCAAGCATGTTAAATCATAAAGCAAAACTTATCCACACCATGTTTGTACAGTGGCCCAGAGTGGACACACTAAACATCCTTTGAGCTTTAATGACAACTGAGGTCGACCACAGGTGGGTGAGCTGATGGATTGAGGTGATGGACACAACATGCAACTTCACCTCCAGATGCCACCAAATCCTACACACTGCACCTTTAACTTTGATAGTGGCCCTGAACGGTTTGGACCTCCCCTGATTTAGAGTCTCATACGAACTCATCTCCTCTCTGCTGGTCCTGAGCATATCTCAGCGGACATATTGGAAAGACGCGGCCTAAACCGGAGACCGGTCGATTTCCCTGCGCTCTCCCAGAGACGGACCGACGGCCTCGTGTCTGACGCGCGACTCCTGCGCGTCTCCCCGTCCCGCCGCATGGAAACGCTCGCTGCAGCTTCAACAACCAGGGAGGTGAACTTCATCCATTAGGTGAATTCAATAATTAACTCCTTCCCAGATGTACGGTCTGACCCCACCCCTCCTCCTCCTCCTCCTCCTCCTCCTCCTCCACCACCACCACCACCGAGCTGAGCTGAGCTGAGGGTGTGGGCAGACACAGCACAGATGGTTCGTCTGCGCGACTTCCTGCTCGAAATGCGGCGGCGGTGAGAGTTCAGCGTACTACATTACTACCACTACTGTGGTGAAGCCTTCAACTCACCCTGCCCTTCAATAGCGTAGTTATGCTCCGGTTTAGTCTGTCTGTTGAGCGCTGTTGTAAAAACATGGCGGCCTCCACGGAGAGGAACTTTGAAGGGTAATAACGACAGCTGACACGGTCATAAAATGATCGTTATTATTCCACATCTGCCAAGTAGAAGTGGAAGTCACTTCACTTCAACCTGGCACAATGGACCATTAATGTAATCTCTGTAGAGTCTACAGAGATTACATTAATGGTCTCTTCAGATCATCACTCTACAGTGTAGAGTAATGATCTGAAGAGGCCCTGGTTACCCGACTTTGAGTCAACGCAGAGAGACGCTCCTGTAGATGAAAGGCTGAAAACAGGAAGGAGAAGCTTCATCCATCTCTCTCTGCTCAGCTCAGGCCTCGTGTGCGTCCTCCCTGTGTTTACGTGACCGTATATGCGGCGACATCCAGGGCTGACGGACGAGCCCGATACGGATGTGGACACACTTGCAGTTCGCAGGGTGGCCACTTGAGGCAGGCTCCAAAAGTGAGTCGATCCCCACAGACTCCCATGTTAAAATGGTCAAATTTAAGCGAGGTGAGTTAAACACGTTTCATCAGTCACATTTTGTACGGGGGGGGGGGCGGGGGGGGGGGCTTATTTCAACACTTAACACTGATTTCTTTTCTATCTAGGTTTATAATTGTGCATAATAAAGGGGCGTGGCCTCTTGAGTGACACCGAAAGCGACCTGCTGCGACGGCACCGTGGGCCCCACCCCAGCTCTACACCTGTGCTTTGTTGATTTTTGGATGAACCAGGAAGTAGGAGGAGTTAGTCTATGATGAACACTTGGCTTCCTCCCACACTTCAGTACATACAGACTGGTGTTCAGTTAAATGGAGATTTGAAGGTGTGTGTGTGTGTGTGTGTGTGTGTGTGTATCCTATGGAGGCGCGTCTGTGATGCCTA
>JAFBJT010108777.1:67108-85669 GCA_016785325.1 Chascanopsetta lugubris
GGAGGAGGGAGGAGGAGAGGAGAGAGGAGGGAGGGGGAGAGGAGGAGAGGAGGAGGGAAATCCACGAGCTACACGCGGAGCAAAGGACGGAGAGTGAACTGAAGCGCCCCCCCCCCCCCCCCCCCCCCCCCCCCCCCCCCCCCATTCTTTTTCAGCTGATCAATACAGGGACAGAAGAATAGAAAGAGAGAAGCAGCAGGCCTCATAAGCACGGAGGCTCTCGTCCATCTTTCTATAAAGTCTATACTGAGTTTCCCTCGTCCTGGCAGCGATGGCAGCGTGATGCCGGGCTGAAGCCTCCTCCAGCTGAAAATGAGTGGGTACGAGCAGGAGGCAGCTAAAAATGCTAAATCACACCACTGCTGTTTGTCAGTCATCTTGAAAATGTTCCACTGGCGCATGAAGTCCGACATCACAGGTGCAGCAGAAACTTCCACTGGCAGGAGAAATTCCTGTGCCAATGGCTCAACTCGGTGTTGGCTCCACAACACTGTCGCCACGGCAACCCGCCTCTTAATCTCCTCTTCACCTCGCTGCTTTGCCAGTGTCGCACCTTGATCCGCACTATTAAATAAAAGAAGGTTGAATGCCGTCCCTCACATCGATGGCTATTTGCATGATAATGGGAGGCAGACGAAAGGACGTCACTGGGGATGGGGGGGGGGGGGAAGCAGGAATCTGCATTGTCATTGGACAGGGAAGGAATTACAACGTCCACCATTTTCTTTGGATCATCATCGGAACAGTGTGAGATGTTAGTGGGGTCGTTTCACCAGCGGGAACAGGTGTGTAAGATTTGGGTGAAATGATTTGCATATCTATCGGCAGACGTTTTAACACATATTGGCAATAATATAATAATTCATCAAAGCTAAAACCTCTTTCCTTGAAATGTCAAACTATGTTAATGTGAATGATAATAATGCAAAAGTATGAGTTTGTATGACTGAGTGAACAAAGTTTGATGCAACATAATCACACAACGTAGACCATGATGATGACACAGCAAAAATTATATCTTGATACCAACTTATGAACTTTTACTTTTGTTTATAATAAATATCTTTAGAACGGTTCATTTTCTTATCGCAGGGGTGTCCAACGTACTTTGCCCCGCCCAAGAGTCCAACCCGGCCCGGAGGATGATTTTGCAAAGTGTAAAAAAAAATGGTGGGGGTGGGGGTGGGGGGGCATGTTTTGGAATGGACCAATCAAACACCCTTTGAGTTTTAATGATAAAATACAGGGGATCACTCACTTGGAAGGAATGGGTGAGGTGAGGTGCAGTGCTGGTGTATCCAAGCTGCCAATTCGCCATTAGTTACCACTTTATCCTACACACTGTGCCTTTAATGTCCTTGATGGGCGAAACCACAAGTGATTGGCGGTGCACACAGAGCCTCTGATGAGCAGAGTGCTTTCAGAATGTGTGATCATGTTACCCAATTAGAGACGAAAAGAGCTGCAGAGGGCTCTTTACAGCCACACGGCGCGGCACTCTTCTATATTATTATCGGTTTGATTCCTCAAGTTTACAAACATATTTGTGCGGCATGAGAAGAATATTTGGGGAACAACCACTTGAGCATGTTTTGGGGGAAAATAACATGATTTTCCCGTGATGTCTTAAATGTGGATGGATTAAAGGATAGATTGGTGTCTGCAGTAAATGAACTGAGTGCGTGTGTGTGGGTGTGTGTGTGTGTGTGTGTGTGTGTGTTGTACGCACACTAAACACTTAGACTGCAGTGAAGCTGTGAGGACATGAGCTCTGGGACTTCTCGGACGATTCTGTGACATAACACATAACACTGTCAGATGTAATTAAGAACTTACTAGGTTTGATTAATCTGGAGTCAAACCGATGAATATCAGTCTTCTTTTTTTTTACTTTACACGACAAACTGTCGGACTTGAAGGTTCTTCTTCGAACTCATCCTCCCCCTGTGGTGAATCAGTGCTGCTTTTTGGGGGTCACGCTGGGCGAAGCCGAACAGAAACTGTCAGTCGGTCGCCTGCAGACGTGTCACTGATGAGAGGATGACTGACCCCCACCCCCCCCCTCCCTCCCACACACACACTCACACACACACACACAGCGGTGTAGGAGGAACAAGAGGGCCACTCTCTCTGAAGTAGTGGGCTGAAGTGCGCTCATCACAGAATAGAGGGGAACAAAACCCATCTCCTCACCTCTACAGCCGTATGGGTGGGCCGAGTGCCCCTCAGCACGAGCTTCAGTGTGTAAAAAAGACATTCATTCTGCAGACTGTGAGTTTCCTGTTTCTATCAGACCGTCCATCAAATCATGAACAGCAGCTTCGAATCAGAACTTCTCTGTCAATGTGTTGCCGTTCAGGGAGCCGTGTGAAATAACTGTCCGAATGCGAGTAGAAAAGTCATTTGTCCCTGCGGCTCCAGATTGTTTTGTTATTTAGAGCTCGCCTCCAGACAGTGGGTGAGAACGATGGCCCTTGTTTCTTAAAGGCACAGAGTGTAAGATTTCGGTCAAAGGAATCTTCTGTCAGAAATGGAAAATACAATAATCCTCATGATGAGTTATTGTTAAGTTTACAAATACATATTTGTTTTAAATATAATATATTTCATTCTATGTGGCTTCCTAATCTGCATCTGTTATGGAGCATTTTGGCCTGTGTAACATTCACACTCTTTAAAGTGTATAAATATTGAGAAGGTAAATAGATATAACTGAAAAAACTAATGAAGTTTGTGAGACAGAGAAATATTGTTTAACATTTTGTATTATATGATACGAAGGCTAATATCATCCTTCAAACATGTTAAACACAGACTACACATATTTGAAAAACTACATTAAGTTCAGGTTACTCGTGTGTATCATAGACCATCATAACTACAGTATGTTTTATATTGTATCTAAATGATTCTACTTCACAGAAACATGCAACATGTCCATAACTCAATCTACGTGAACTCTCCGGAATGGCGTCATCGTCTGCATCACGTGACTCCTATGTACAAGAAACGTCGACTGCTCCACGGCAGAGATGGAGTGAAAGTGGATGACTCAGCAGAGCGGAGGCAGCTTTCACCTTTTCACGAAAAAACCATCGAGACCCGCGCTGTACAATCTTTAGGCTTAAAAAAAACCCTCTTGTGAAAAAAAGCTGTGGAGTCGCGGCAGGTGACAAACGGCTCCGATGATCGAGTTCAATCAAACTCCATCAAAAAAGACGTCTTCAATCACGTTCGCTTTCTCAGAGTCAGTTCTGGCTCAAGTCCAGAGGTGATCACCGGGGGATTCGCCATCACTGGATCGATGCCTCCGGTTTTCACTACAGCACATGGATTTACTGCAAATGGATTTGTGAATGTGGGCGGGTTCGACGCCACCGCCGCACATTAGTAATTACCAGCACAGAAGTCTTGAGTCATTTGAAAGTTCTCCGCCACTGAAAAGAGAATGAACCCATTTTAAGTACGACATAAGAGGGAGTGCAAATCCAGTCAGTCTAAGGGAAGGACGCTAAAAACTCATTTTTCTTCCAAACATCGAAACTCATTACTGTTTGGAAAATACTTTTAGGGTTCTCTTCTTTTGTTGTGTGAATAAAGAACGGGTCGTTTTTGTTTTTAAAATCGTGTGGAGGATTAGGATTCAAAGTTCCACTCCAGTTCCACCCGCGGAAACACCGTTCACCCCAGGTCATTGTGAAATAGAGTTTTGAATAATCATAGCGTCCCACATTTCAAACGGACCGATCACAGCAGAGGTAAATGATTGGAGCGGCGTGTCGGTCGAGCTCATGCTGAAGGTGGGAAATTGGATTCATTGCGGTCGAATTGAGCACACGGCCGGCGCCGTGCTGAGAGACTAATGAGCTCCACACTGTGCATTTAAGAATCTTCTTCGACGCCTCGAGGTTGAACACCTCCTTCCGTCCGCTTTTCCTAAACCATCTCAAGTGACTCCGCCTCTCTCGTCAGAGGATGCTGACCCGCTCGGTGAGGCCTTGCACCTCCGCGTCCTCGCCGCACCCCTCCTCGTCGTCGGAGCCCGGAGCAGGAGGAGGCGGGACGAGGTGAGCCGGGTACGGCAGCGTGTGCTCGCTGGCAAACATCTGCCAGCGGCTGTCGTCGCTCTCGTGGGTGATGTAGCGCTCGCCAAGTTTGGTCTCCAGTTCCCGCAGGTCCAGCCACGTCTGATAGTCCTGAGAGTCGAGACACAGGAATAAACACCGGGATGAGATTCCAGCTTCTGTTTTCGGAACATTGAAATTAGATCAAGCTGGGAGAGGCTTTTATGGGTTTACAGTGCAATTTCCAGTCATCTGTGTCTATATTTGTGTGTGTGTGTGTGTGTGTGTGTGTGTGTGTGTGTGTATGCGTGTGTAACAAAGAAGGTTGGGGCTCATATGACATGAAATGAAATAATCAATGGACAACTGGATGAACGAAAATAACAAATGCTTTCAGCCAACAAATACATTGACAAATACAACAAATACTCATTTTCACATTTGATCGGTCCTCTCAACTCTTCAATGGCTTTGTTAATTTGAGTATTATAATGAGAATAAATCCATAATATCCAACTCAAATATCAGAGGATCCAGTTCCTGTACTTCCTGTACTTCCTGTAGTCCTGTAGTAGTGAGTACACATTTTACCGAAGTTTGCAGAAGTTAAAAACAGCAAAGAGAGGTTCTTGTGAGCTTGGGTGAAACTGATTCAAATAACAGAACCTGCTTTCCTGTGTATTTGTGACAACACACACACAGTCTTTTAAAAAATACCTGATAAAAGACTATAAGACTTCAAAGGGCTTCAGTGTGTCCGAGGGGGCGAGTCTCTGCTGTGTAAAATGAATAGTACCTGTAAGTACACATGGCTCAGACTTTTGTCCACACTGTAGCGTTTCCTCATCTTGACTTGCAGCAGATTGTTGATCAGGTCGATTGCTGGGAACACAAAGAAAAGTTCTCTATGAAGATAAACAGAAGTGAGAAGGGCGCACTTCCTGTCTGTGAACTGATTGATCGGACACTTGAAACAACATTTCCTGGAGCAAACTGTATCATGAACTTATGCCTCCTCTCGACCCCCCGCCACTGTGTTTACCATCACTAGAGATCTGTTTCCAGGGGTTGGGCGGGTACATGAAGGCTGCGTTGTGGATCTGGTCTTTGATTTCTTCATCCTCGTTAAACGGGAAGGTCCCGCTCAGGCTGACGTACATGATGACGCCCACCGACCACATGTCCAGGGACCGGTTGTAGCCCTGGTTCAGCAGCACCTCGGGAGCCAGGTAGGCCGGGGTGCCGACCACCGAGCGGCGGAACGACTTCTCTCCGATGATGCGTGCAAAGCCAAAGTCGCACAGCTTCACCTGAGAGAGAGAGGAAGAATGTCGACTTTCTCATTTCGAAAAAATCCATATTGGTTTCGGCTGCGTGTGCTTGTCTGTGCGCACGTGTACCTGGGGGAATGGATCGGCCGACGCGAGCAGCACATTCTCCGGTTTCAGATCACAGTGCACGATGTTTTTGAAGTGCAGATGTCTGAGAGCGGCGAGAATCTGACCACAAAAACAAGATATTATTGAGGTAACACACACACACGCACGCACACAGTTGGTGTGATGCATTAAATATGCAACAGAATGTTCCGACAGGAAGACCACGAAAAGTGCGTCTTGACACCACAGCAGCATCCGGTGCTTCATCTTCAGTGAAAAGTGACTCATGTTGAACAATTTGAAACAGCAGTTCAAGTATAAAAAAACAAAAACAAAAATTTTAAAAAATCCCCTCTTTGCTGAAGCTCGTTCACACCTGCGTGATGAGGAACTTGGTGAGTCTCTCGGGCAGCCTGCCTTTCTCACTGGAGAGGATCATCTCCAGCATGTCGCCGTGGAGCTTCTCCATCACCACAAACACCTTCTCCGGGGTCTCGAACATGCACTCCAGGTTCACGATGCCCAGGTGACGCAAACTCTGGGGGAGAGGAGAGAAGGACGAAAGTTGGGTGATATACACTGGGGGAAAACATGAGAGGGGCGGTGAATGGAAGATGGATGTGTAGTGGTGGGAGGCTGACGGTTCGACAAGCAGGTCAGACGGGAGCATGGCGCGAGACAGAGTAACCGCACGGCACAGACGAGCACAGAGGAGGATTGTGAATTAGTAGCAGAAAAGGAATAAGTTTGATCAACGAAACAAAAATCTGAATCAACACATGGATGTGTCCATCACTGAACTTCAGTTCAAAGAAGGAAAAAAAGAGAAAAGAAAAACCTTCTGTTCAAACCTGAAGTGACACGCACACACAGAACCAGCAGAAAAAGGCAGAAAACTAAACAAGTCAGATGAAATAGATGTAGACTAAAACACACACCAACAAGTATCTTCATCCTTTCAAAAAAAAAAAAACATTAAAAAAAAGTTCATTACTTTGAAGTAGCTTGTGCATTTTCCTAGAATAGAATTGTATCTATAGTATCAAGGTGGATTTTACTTCATATGTAACACATTCTGAAAACTGTGACATTACTGTGTGGCTTTAAATAATTCTTTCACATCCACACACACACACACACACACACCCACACACACACACACACACACACACACACACACACACGGTGGATACGTGATTACTCTTCGAAACCCAGATGATGTTTTCATTACTCAGAGTGAGGTTATTGAATTAATGTATTTCACAGGAAACCTGGTGAATCTTCCTTTTGTTCTGACCACTGAATGACTGTAGAGGAGATGGGAAGGTTAAGAAATAGCATTGTGCCACTATCGCCCCCTGCTGGTAGACAGTGGACATTACATTGAACTAACGCCAACCAACAGCTCAAAGTGAAACTGCATTTTTTTCCCTCTGTCCCTAAAATGCAAGTTCATGTCAGATCATGTTGGTTTTGCATCATTTTAAGTGACAGTTTTAACTTAAAGGTTGAGTATTTCAATTTAGGTGGTAACATGTATGTTTCTGTGGGAAAATGAACAGCAACAGCATTAGAATGTCGGTTCACCTGCAGTATGGCCACCTCGTTCCTCAGCTGGCTCTCCTGCTTGGTGGGGAAACGAAGCTTGTCGATGACTTTGACGGCTACGTCCCTCCCCGTTTTCCTGTGTTTTCCTGATGAAGAAACAGACGAGGGCCGTACACGTCAGCACCAGGTTTATCCACAGCTTTGGTTGCTCTCCATGGACGACGCTGAAGAAACCATATCATGCCTGCTACCTAGTGCAGCTAATGTGACAGAATGACCTACCTCCATACACTATTCCAAACTGCCCAGATCCCAGCACTTCATCTGCAAATATCTGGTACACAGTTCCAATATCCTGCAGGGACAAAGTTAATTCAGTCATCATATTCCACTGTGTGTATAATAATTAAACTACTTAGGAAAATCCATTAAAAAGTCATACCACATTCTCTTGGATTTGACTGTTGGACACTGATATGCTGATTGAAGCTTGTCCTAAAGATACAGAAACATTAGACGGGTTATTCAGTTTTATAATGAAATAAATTGTGTATTTAATGAGGGTATTTAATAAGAGTGATGAACCTGAAGTCTTTCTGTATTATAGTCTAAGGTTAATTAAAGAACCAAAACTCATCCTGTTAGTTTTCAATGTGATGCGAATGAATTTTTTTAAGCAAGTAAAACTATGACTGAGAAACAATAGAAAATATACGGCATAAAAAATCTAATGTCTGACATTTGGCCAATTTATTCAAATTTGAAACTAGAATAAAAAAATAATAGGTAGTTGTTTGATTTGTTTTTATCAATGTATAATCGCCAAAAATGTAAACTTACTATGAGTCGTGTTCCCCTCAGCCGGAGGTGCATCCTGGAAGATAACCGGCATGAGGGCCTGGCGTATGGCGCTCTCCCACGCTTTGGCCACCTCGCGGCCAATGCCGCTATTGGGCGCCACTTGGCTGGGTGAGGGAGGGGTCTGGGGGACAGTCTGGGGTGAGGTGGGTGTCACAGAGGGGAGCGTGTTGGGGTCTTCCCCCACAAAGTAGCACATGGTGCCAGTGATGAGCTCAAAGCAGTGGGGGTTGGTGCCGGAGGGGACGAGGGTGAAGTCGCCAGCTGGACGCAGCTCTAGGATCTCGGAGAGAGGGATCTCCTGCAAGGAGATGGGACGAATGATGGAGTCACATATAAAAACACACACTCAAAGCACATGGTGTTAATGGAGTAACCTCTACTTGCCTTGTAGTATTTGTTGGAGGTGTTGTTTTGGAAAAGGATGATGCACTTGCAGTCCAGGCGCCAGTAGTGCCTCTTTCTCTGTTGGTGATTGGAGGAGGGTGGGATGAGTTTGGACAACCAAAACAAGACGTTGAAAAGTAGAGAATAGGAGGAGGGGGCAGAATGCCTGAGGTGGGGCATCGATCAGAGCCTTAAGTTTGAGGGTCTACGTGGTGTCTCAAGTTTGGAGGATATGTCCAGAGGAAGAGAAGAGCCAGAAGCGAAGGAGGATGAGCAGGACTAAGAGCTGCAAGATGAGAAGGTGGAAACAAAGAGAAAGACAAAAAGGGACAAGAGTGAAAGACAAGCAAAACAGAGCTTGTGCAAAAAAGAGAGGAAAAGTTTCTTTGAGGTCAAATATCAAGAGGAAAAAACTAAAAGGCTTTTTCACTTAAAGCCACCACAAATTTGCAGACTGCCATTATGTTTTCAGGGAGAGTGCACCTCCTCATTAATCTTTAACTATTGTTTATTCCATGAAAATCCATCCGGACAACAAGGACAGTTGGAAAGGGAAACAATATAAAACCATCAGTGACCAGAGTGGAAACTGAGGGAGGCGACTGCGCTCAAATAAGAAAGTGACAACAAGAAGAAGACGTGTTTACTTTTCTGTGTTGGCGGAAAGAGAAACACTGCCTGTGATAAATCAAGGAAAAGAAAGTTTTGTTTTTACCAGTGTGTCCTTGTTGCTGTAGTGAACCATCCACCCTTCTTTGATGGCTGTACTGGATCGACGTGTTGTCTGCCTCACAGACTGCACCACCCTCATCAACGGGATGTAAACACTACGAGGAGAGCGTGTGTGAGTTTGTGACATTTCTGTGGAGACTTCAAGTTATTCTTTAAAATGTCTGTGTGTCTCCCTCAGACCTCTGATCCCCGCTGGCTCCGTCCTGGTTGTTTTCCGGAGAAAATGATCCCGGGATGCTACAGGCCTCATCCGAGTCATCCATCGAAGACTTGTCCGAGTTGTCGTACTCGTTGGTGTAGTCCATGGGCACCTCAGGGTCGGTACTTGGACTCAAAATGTCTGTGCCGACAGAGAAGGGGGGAGACACAGAATTGATTTTACGTTCGAAGGCACTTAAAGTGCAGTTAAAATAGTACGACTCACTACACCTTCTACTGCTGCGCTTTACAGGCATGCACAGAGAGCAGATCCACTTACCGCAGTTACTTCTGTTTTCTGAGAAGATAAACACATTAGTGGCAGTGAGTTTCAGGCTTGTTAGCTTTGTTATATCAAATAAAGCTCTTAAAGTTCTCATAATGACATCATGCAGATGAGAAATTAATGATCAAATGCATGCAGGGTTAAAGGAGCCATAAAAAAATGATTGATATCCTCCCTCACCGATTGTCTCTCCCAGGCAGTCGTTTGGAACCTTGTATGCACATCGTTTATGGCAGTTGAATTTGCAGTCTGCGGGAGATAAGACACATTATCTTCCAATCAGATTGCAAGTCATCAGGATTAGATTGATTTGATATGTCTAAAATGAGTCCCTCGCTTCACCTTTGCACTGTAAGCCCTGCCTGAAGAGTCCGCGGAGGAGCCGTTTGCAGTACTGACACACGGTGGGCCGCGTGTACGAGTGGACGGCGAAGGTGTGGGGCACCTTCACCTTGCTCATCAGGATCTTGTCCAGGTGAACCGGTCGGCCGGTGTAGAAGCGCCGGGCTTCACTCGGGGTCCGCGGCTGAACAGAATAAAGAAAGAAAAGAGATCAAACGTGGAACAGATTGCTCACTTTACACTTTGATGAATAACAACAGAAACAATTTGATAACCACAGCTCTGAATTATACATTTTCCTGCCAATGTCTCTGCAAGACGTTCTTTGATTTGACCACTTGGGGACAGTAAAAACATTGTAATTCCGGCAAGTTATACATTTTAACTTATTTTAATCAAATCATGTAGTATTATGTAATTTCAATTGGAAACACCAACTCAAAAACACACTCCATTAAATCTAAGCCTTTACATTAAACTCAAAGGTATACTGCTACATTGAAGATATTACCATTATTATTGTAATTAAAGTAGAGTGTTTCCTGTTTTACTGTGCAGCTTCCCTGCAGCAGCTCTTTTATAATTAGAGAATTAATTTGCAGTAAGTGTCTGCCCTGTCGAGGATAATTAATTGAATCCAAGGCTTCAAATATGTGATGTGCCTGCACAAAGCCTCTTTATGGAGGACATATTACAAAGGTACTTAGAAAGCAGTGATGTCAGATATTTTTCCCTCCTAATAAAAATATCGTTTCACTCAATTGTGGCAGAAAATTATGAACGACAAAATGTATTCAAATGAAATGTCCAATTGAAAATGAGAGGTCAAACTTAAGCAGGTTTATCCACTCAAAGGTCTAAAACTGACATGAAAAGTGTGCACGTGACTCCACTAATACCATTTGTGTGTGTGAGCGGAAGAGAGTAGCATCCTCTGCGCAGGTGGAGGTCGTCCCTACACTGTACACCGACTCTGTGGTGGAGAGACGCAAGGACTGGCTGCTGCTCAGAGAGGTGGTGGAGAGACGGCGTTTCCGAGCTCCGCTGCAGTTGTTGGGGATGCTGAAGGCACAGCGCTTGTGGTAGTTCAGTCCACACCCTGCAGGGGGCAGCATGCATCACAGAACCAGCAGAGGGAGAAGCAGATCATCGGAGCAGAGGAGAGAAGAGTGGATGAGGAGGACGCCACGAATTCATTTCTAAATGTTGTTTTTTTAAACGTTTTTCTCACCGTCACACTTGAGCCCTTGTCGGACAAGACCGAACAACATCTCTCCACAGTGATCACAGAAGGCCGGGGCCCGGTACGAGTGCACATTGAGCGCATGGGGCCGGATCTGGAAATCCTCAAATGTGGCTGCGGCTTTAAGAGACAACAGACAGATGGTGGTCATAAAGGGTTTATATATATAAATATATATATACCTTCACATCAAAGTAAAAGTGCAGGGTGAAGAATGAAAGGATGAAAACGGAAAACGGAAACCGGATGTAAAAATAGATGGACATGCATCCTGACACATCACAGGAGACGGGGACGGGGGGGTTGAGGGGAGGGGAGGAGAGGAGAGAAGCTGGGTATTTACCGGAGAGCACCACCTCCACCAGATCTCCCTCCTGAATGTCGCTGGCGGCCTTAACCAGCTGCAGGATGTTGTTGGTGGACGGGTCGTGTTTGAACAGCAGAATCTTGTCATAGATGCCGTAGAATCCACACTCTGGGAACTGGAAGACACAAGGAGGACATGATCAGATAGGAATTAGTAGCAGAAAAGGAATAAGTTTGATCAACGAAATCTGAATCAAGACATGGATCACTGAGTTTCAGTTCAAAGAAGGAAAAAAAGAGAAAAGAAAAACCTTCTGTTCAAACCTGAAGTGACACGCACACACAGAACCAGCATGGTTTAGAAAAGCAGAAAACTAAACAAGTCAGATGAAATAGATGTAGACTAAAACACACACCAACAAGTATCTTCATCCTTTAAAAAAAAAAAAAACATTAAAAAAAAGTTCATTACTTTGAAGTAGCTTGTGCATTTTCCTAGAATAGAATTGTATCTATAGTATCAAGGTGGATTTTACTTCATATGTAACACATTCTGAAAACTGTGACATTACTGTGTGGCTTTAAATAATTCTTTCACATCCACACACACACACACACACACACACCCACACACACACACACACACACACACGGTGGATACGTGATTACTCTTCGAAAATAGTGTTTTCTGGAAGCAGGAAGCGGCGGAGGCCCAACACGCAGCCCTATAAATCTGCCGTCGGAAGGAAAACGACCACGAGTGGGAGCGGCGATGGGCATGAGGCGCAGGCTGATTGGAGCCAGGCGGCGCCTGATTAAATGCAGCTGTTGCAGAGCGGAGCTGCGGAGCCGCGGAGCCGGTGGCGCCACAAAGAGAGGGCTGTTGTTGGCGGCGCACACACACACACACACACACACACACACACACACACACACACACACACACACACACAGACAAACAGGTGTTTCCATGCAGCTCTTCCAGGGATATGGGAGATGAGAGTGTCAGTCAGGAGTCACTAGAGCGAAGGGAAACCCTGCTCTCCTGAATAGTTAATAACATGAGGTTCTCTTCAGCTGCCACAGGACACCACACATACACAGCTTCAATGCATTTATTTTAGTGAGAACACATGAGTCGGGAACCCATTCTGTGTCTGTGTCTTTGTCTCTTCCTCTCTCTCTCTCACACACACACACACACACACACACACACACACACAGTCTTGTTGTTGTTGTTTTGCCCTTGTCAGTACACTGATACTCTACAAAACCTGGCACCAGTAAAACACAGGATGGGGACCCCTGGTCTTCACCTTGAGATGTCACAATGACACACACATACACACACACACACACACACCTCCTCCTCCTCCTCACAGACACACACTCCTTGCAATCAGCCACACACACGCCTTCTCTTTCCACCATTTCCCTTCTTTTCTAGTAAACACACACAAGCGCACTCACACCCTTCTCGGTTTCCCAACAGTCACTCCACATCACCACTTCTAAAATCCCGACCAGGCTTGTCCCGCTGCCAAACTACACAGTGAATCCACCACACCCCGCCGGCAGACTACTGCTTCTGAATCCACAGCACAAAGACACACACTCAACACATCTTTTTTTTTTTAAATTATTTTAGCAAGATTGTGCTCAGACTCTTTAACCTATATAACACAAAGAGGTGGGACTCAGGCCAAAGGATACGGGACACACACTTTGGCTCGATTTGTTCGTTCCTTTCAACGTTGAACGTTTCTCACCACAAAACAAATTCCAGTCCTATCAATTGTGAGGGGGTGGGGGCAGACTTCTCGGTGATGTATATCTCAAATGCTCGCCAGATAAAACCAAAACTATCTGCATGTCTTGTGACCAGATGATTAAGAGCCAAAATCTGTTTTTGAAATGTAAAGGCATAGTGTGTGAATTTTGAGGCATGTGCCTCTAAGTGTGCAGTGGTGTGCACAGCGTAATAGCAGCATTTATACAACAAATGCTATCGCTCCTATAACAACGTGGCTTGCAGTATTTGAAACACCCTCGCCAGGTTTTCCTGTGCTGTTGTTGGGGAGGAGGAGCCAACTTTAACTAGTGTGCCAACAAACACGAGAGAAGTCTTTCCTTGAGCACTATCCCTTTAAGTGAACAGTCGCTTTCTCCACGGAACACGTTAAGGCTGGATTAAACGATTAAAAAGTATAATGAGTCGAGACTCCGAACGATTCCCAGCACCAGACTACAAAAACCCACATAAGTTCTCTTGACAGCAGTGAATCATGTAATATCACGTAATGCATCAGTACCTGGGGCAGCCGCAAGTAAGACCGACTGCTGCCATGTGTAATTACAAACACCCACAGAGCCCAGATCAGAGGAGACTCCCGGCTCGGCCCAAATCCACAGAAAACCCTCAGCCGAAGTCATTTGTAAACCCCATGGCGCTATTTGATTCCCGCCTCCCCGACGTTAACCCCACACTGTTTCTGTTAGCGCTCGCCGCTTCTCGCCGGTCATACTGTCCTGCGTCCACTGTCCAACACATACACGGCCCGCTGACCTCAACTGCAGCTGCCACGTCTGGGCCGACCACGAGGCTTTACAGCTCCTCTGAAAAAAGCACAATATACCAACGCCCCCCCCCCCCCCCCCCCCCCCCCCCCCCCCCCCCCCCCCCCCCCCCCCCCCCCCCCCCACCCCACAACCACCCCCCCGAAACCACGGCTGCCTCTGAGAAAATAAACAATTTTCTTCCTCTCTTGCAGTTTTTGGTGACAGCACGGCGTGGAAACGAGCAATGACGCCAAACACATTATCTCGATGGTGTTTGTCCACATGCTGAAAAAAAATGACGTGCAATTACATAATCATATCTATACAAGAGTAGAGGTCAGGGGTTTAGTGTTGCAGTGTGTGTGTGTGTGTGTGTGTGTGTGTGTGTGTGTGTGTGTGTGTACAGTGTGCTGACAAAGAGTTGGTCATATTATCATATGCTGTGTAGTATAGAGTTGTGTGGTTTGCCTGGAGACAGGGCTGTGACTCTGGCTGCTTTCTTTGGGTTACCACGGATCAGGTTACCCGCCATCGCCTGCACTATTCCTGCAGCTCTTTGGCCCAATGAAGCCATTATGAGTGAAATGAATTATGGACTAGGTTTGCTTTAACCCAGCCCCCTCCTTTGTTTCCCATCACTCTTATTTTCCACTTTATTTCAGACTTCTCACTCTTCCCCTGGGCGATCCAGCTTTCCCCATCATCCCCTCTTCTTCTTCTTCTTCTTCTTCTCAGTTTGTCCCTGATGATTAATAGGGAATAGAAATAAGACAAAAGGGACGCCTTCAGAAAAGTATTATGCCATCTTTTCGAGGAATAATGGAATCTTATATTGTCTATGATGAGGTTCGCCTCTTTGCTCAAAGTTGATACAATGTTCAAAACAATCGTACATATCTGGTAGTGTCTGATATATAACGTCAAATCTGTCCTGTTCTGTCATATCTAATTGTAGGGCAATTGTATGACATCAAATTTGCCTCACAGATCATTTCTATCAAATCCTCACGTATTACCGGTACATATGATGTATTACATCCTATCACATTGTAAATCCCAAATCTTATCTCCTCTCACGTCAAGTCATGTCTTGTCATATCTTACATAATCAAATTGTCATCCTCTCATATTGTATCATATCACATCCCATCGAAACCTATGTCATGTCCCATCATATCGTATTGTATCGTATTATATCACGTTGCATGACATCATATACCATGTCATATCGCATCATATCAAATCCTATCAGGCTAGTTCTGAATAGGGCTGCATCTAGTGGTAATGTTGCACCTCAGCAAAGAGGCATTCTAATCTTAGAGGAGTGTGTTGCGTCTGAATCGTAACAAGAATTTCATACAACTCCAATGAAGATATATGCTGCTTGGTTTGTTCAATCTAAAACAAAGAAAACAAACGCTATCGTTGATGTTTGTCTCATCGTCTCAGCCTGATGTCATGGCACCGTGCTTTTGTGAGAGTAATCTGAGCTCGGCAACATTGTGTTCAAACACGCGAGACGCATGCGGTTCGACTGCGCTGGCTGCCATCTTGTCTCCTCGCTGCACTCGTTTTGTTAGGGTTGTTGATTTCCTGGTCGCCCGACACCACCGCACTTGGTCGGATGTTGCAGGTGGTGGGCATAGATGTAGGGACTGAGGCATTTGTAGACCAGCACTGATGATCACTGCCAACAAATCAAAACAAAACTAACATGTCCAAGTTGTACAAGAAAAAAAAACTTTTGCGGTGACAGGTTAGCATCCTCTCGTCACAACAATGACACTCTCACACAAAAACAGCATGAATGTCCAGTGGAGTTGGTTTCACTTCAACCTCAAGGGCTCGTCAAGCCTTTGAAAAGCTGAGCTAAATATAGACCGGCTTCATATAAAGATGTGTTGCATGTACGAAAAACACAAAGACTTTTATGTCCTGCTGAGGAAACTGCTTGTTTCTGTTTTTCAGCCCCCCCCCCGCCCCACCTCCTCCAATCATTTCCCCTGCAGCAGCTCAGCGTGGCTGCGTTCGACCACCAAGCTGCACAAACACACACTCAGACAAACAAACAAAGCCTGAACCAGCATTTTACACATCAGCAAGTTTACTCATCAATTAGGCAAATGGCATAGATATGATATTCTCATAAAACGGCCTTTATGCAGCATTGTGTGACTTTCTTCAATGCGTGAGTTTATCCACTCTTTTCTAACTTCCACTGAAGGATGCTCAAATGAGATCAACTTCAGCAAGTGTACAAAGCTTAGCTCAACACCTCAGTCAGCTGTCAATCATTGTTTCTGGAGGATTCCTCAACATCAGCAGGTTGACATCTTTAAGCCCCGTTAAGGGAAATTCCACATTAGTTTGTAAAGAAAGGAGTTGGCTGTCGGCCTCAGGGAAGGGGCCTTGTTTCATGCATATCTTGAGTATACTGTCACAACCTTTCACTTATTTCACCATCACTTTTACTTGTTTTACTGAAAGGTCCAGTATGCAAGATAAAATCAAACTCAAATGTGACGTAAAATGATTACACGCCTGTTTAATCAACTGATAGTATGATTTGTGGTTTCTATTCTGAGTCATACATTCACTACTATCATTAACTATCTCATTTCTGCCAAAAGAGATGGAAGGAATTTCGACTAAATCTCGCCCACTGCAAAAAAAACAAAATGCATGAAAGTAAAAAACAAACCAAAAAAACCAATATAACAGTGTCTTAGAGGCGTAGGATTGAGACTTTACAGAACGACGGGGGCTGGATTTGTTTTGTAACCGCGACAGAAGCTCTGCAAGAACCACAGGGACAAAAATTCCAAGTGACGCCATGAAGGACGACTCTGCATCAGTTCAGATAAAACACGAGACGTGCCGTGCATGACACTGCACGCCGTAGCTGTGTAAACACGATGACCTCGGCAGCCTTACATGGTCATCCACGCTCATGTGTTTCTGTAACACCGGCCAGTTATCACAACAGGAACCTGATCGAGCCGTTTTATAGTCAAGAGGAAACGCGCTGCATCCCTTCAAACAACAGACATTGTTTAAACATCCATGTCTCACTGTGCAACAAATCTACACCCTCCTGCTCACGTGTGTGTGTGTGTGTGCGTGTGTGTGTTTGTGTGTGTGTGCGCGCACACGTTCACCTTCTCATGTGCTCACACATGAGAAGGGACCATGTCATTTGTTGTGTTCGTACTTTGTCATTAGCATAAACCATTCTTGTACCTAATACACAAAGCCCTAATCACTGGACACTGACCGCCTCAGCTCTCCACATCCCAGGCACGGGACTCGGAGAGACCCACCCTACCTCCCTGCAAGTGATGAGGTGTTTAATGAGGGGTTACCGCGGAAACGGGCATGTAAAGACGTCAACGGAGTGCCCTCATTAGCTCTTGACAACAACTCGGCGCAACAAAGGAATTTTCCCTTTGTGCTGACAGTGTTAGCAATGGAACAAATGTGTCGTAGGCCAAGTGTTCTATTTTTATCCGCAGTGAGGTCACTCGCTGACGAAGCAGTGGAGCAGGCGACAAAAATGACAGCCATCCCTGCCCCTGCTGTGCCCTCGGAGTCTGCGCAGTGCATCACGCTGTGGGGTTGTTGTTTTTTCTTTTTTTTTTTTTGAAAACAAATACTGCGCATGAGGTGTAAACTCCCACATCACTGAAATCACAGTGAGCGAGTGAGTGACAGGCCTACGCTACGAGGAAGAGGTACATGATGTCAGCAAGGCGCAGGGCTTGGCAGGCCAAAGGAAATAATCAACACAAATTGTACAGACTCGTACGCAGAACTCATCAATAAAAGTAATGAGGATCTGTTCGAGTGTCATCTTTGAAAGGAGACACGTAAGATCACGTGCAAAAAAACTTTGCGCTTCCTGGATGTCACATGTTTACTGCTAGAAACGTATCCTGAGAGGCAGTAAAAATATAAGGTCCACGCTGTAAGATTACGGGGGAAATGATTTCCATTTCTGTTGTCAGAGGTAAGCTTTTTTTGTCTACATCAGGAGCAGGTCCCCTCCTCAGAGACGGCCATGTTGCACCGGTATGTTTTTAACAGAGTCATTACCGTAAGTTCTCCTTCATTCTTTAAGTAAAATACAAGGTGAGGCTTCTCTGCAAGGTGCAAATGTAACCTACCCACTGCACCATTGAGAATAGGATGTATAGCATATTATAATATAGTACATTATAGTATGATCTCTTTATACGTGACTTTGGAAAGATGGGTATTTGCTACTGCACCTGAATGGTCGAACCTCAACCCTAAAGACTTTGTTTTAGATTTGCTCGCTATCACTGAGTGACAACATGCTTGTTGACAACACGTGTTTTCAGAATCAAGTACAGGTATGGATACACAGATTGGAAATGTGTATGTATTTTGTTCCACAGAAAGGTGGAAGGGTGGAGTCATGGTGGATTCAACAGCACATTCTGTAACAGACTTGTTTTCTGCATAGACTGGCTGATATTTGGAGATATGAAGCCTCGTGTTCGGAATAACAAGAAATGCAACTATACAGAGCTGAATACTTTTACTCTGTGTGTGTGTGTGTGTGTGTGTGCGTGTGTGTGTGTGTGAAAGAGAGAGAGAGAGAGAGCGACATAATCAGGTTTGCAGTCCTGACCTGCT
>JAFBJT010108778.1:0-10369 GCA_016785325.1 Chascanopsetta lugubris
AATTGAAATGACATGTTAATAGGGAAATAGGGAGTCCTTTCCAGATTAACATACTTTATTCAAATTAGATATATTCAAAAATAATGTAAACAACACAAATTTTTAAAAATTGTATATAACCTGTAGTTTTGACTTTTTATTTCCATCTACTAACGAGAGTTGGCATTTATGATTTTTACCACAACCAGCCACAGGGGGGCAGTACTTAAAGATTTGAGTTCACCAAAGTAAAAAACCTTTGCTGACCTCTTCATTATCTTCTCAACTGTTGTAGAGAGACATAGTAAAGACATATACTGTGAACTTAATCAGTTTTTATCTGTCACGGCACTTGCCAAGCACTGATGAACTGACTCTGCTCGTCAACTAGAGTTTTAGCGAGGTAAGCGCTTTCTAATCAGCAGTGCAGTTCACAGTGGAAACAAAAGTGCTAGGTCATGGTTTTCATTGTTTCCGAGATGGCCTCTGAAAACATTCTTTTCCCCCTGTGGTCGACGGCGAAGATTATGCGGCTGCATTTTCTCTCTGTCCTGTTGCTTGTTGTGTTCCTCTGTTGCCTCCTCCACATTGTCCTCTGCTTTGTCCCTCTGCAGGTTTTAAGAGGTGCTTGCGGAAGCAGCAAGAATAAAGTAGAGCAATGTGTGGATCAAATTATGAAAGAGAAGAAAGTCATAGCTCAAAAAGATCCCATGTAAGGCCTTTGACCAATGTCCTGGTTTGAATTATTTGCTTCCCTCTGAGAGTTAAATTTTTTATTTTTTATTTTTTAATGTACTGATCTTTTAAATGGTCTGATTCTGTAGGTTCAAGCAGAGCCTGCACACGTGTCTGTTACAGATCACAGGATACAGCAGCCTGTATGCGTCTGTGGAAGAGCTGAGGAAGGAGGTTTTCAACCCAGAGAATGCAGAACACGAAGCCATGCTTCTGAAGGTACGGCTTTCTGCCTCCAAATCCGCGTTTCATGAAATATAAATGAAACCAAAAATTTAGATCCATGATTTAAAGGTGCAGTGTGTAAGATTTGGTGACATCTAGAGGTGAAGTGGCATGTTGTATCCATCACCTCACCCTCACCCTTCTGGGCATGGAGGAGAACCTGTGGTCGACTTCAGTTGTCATTAAAACTTAAAAGATTTTTAGTATGTCCACTCTGGGCTACTGTAAAAACATGGCGGCCCCCGTAGAGAGGACCTGATCTACATGTAAATGTACATGAATGGGCTCATATAAGGGTAGTGGGGAAAAAAATTAATTAAAATGTCAGTATGTGATTGTTTTGTCATAGAAGAGACAAAAATGGACAAAATCTTACACACTGCACCTTTAAGGAGAAATCACAGATATTGTGTACTTTTTGTTTGACTTTGTGTCTGGAATTCCGCTCAATGATGCAGTATCTGAAACAATGTTTCCTCAGCTGTGGGACCTTTTGATGCCAAACGTCCAATTGGAATCAAGAATCACCAAACAGTGGGGAGACATTGGATTCCAGGGCGATGACCCCAAGACCGACTTCAGAGGAATGGGCTTGCTGGGACTTATCAACCTTGTGTGAGTACTCGTCTAGTAACGTGACAGCAAATACAGTTGGAATCTGCGCTATCCAGTACAGATGGGGATATCGGACAACAATGCGCTGGAAACGCATTTTGACCCAAATGTGTCAATGTTCACCTTACAAATGTTTAACCCGCAGCGATAGCACTTAGAGTTCTCTGTAGATGTGTTAATGAGCCGACTCGGGCGCAGAGGAACAAATAATGGTGCAGAAAATCAATGGAACGATCGAGTGAGACAGAACGTGTACACAAAGAAAACCAAGTCAGCCGTGTGTTAAGTACTTCCACAGAGATGGTCTCATACAGTATTTTTCCTAACTAAAGAATTTCTAACTTCTGTCTTATGAATATAGATATATAATATCTTATATTATATACTGTAAGTCTTAACTTGCATCCAGATTTATTCAAATGATCTCCCTTTCCACAACGAAAAGAGAAAAAGAAAGCTTTCCCGTTTGAATCCCTGAAGTGTGTGAGAATGAACACAGACGACAGTAACAGTCACAGATCCCTGTCAATCATTCACGTGTGCGCAGTCGAACTCGAGTGTGTTTATGTCTCGTCTCCCTCCGCACACATGTAGCTCTTACAGGCCTTAACCCTTTGATCTCTGATGATTGGCTGCGATCGGTGTCACCTGAGCAGAGCCGCCCACTTGTGTGCACCCTGCTCGTGCTTTGACAGCCGACAACTACAGTCCTCACAACCACCCACAGAGGGAGAGACGGTCTGTTTACTAGTACCCCGGCTTTATCGGAGCTAGCTTGCCAGCAAGCCGCTAGCACTTAGGGTGAGAGGCTCAGGAGTTAGCGCACATATCGTATCTTTAACACAATGTCTAATTGGAAGGGTTTGGTTGTCATGATTGCTTGCTCTTTCTAACTTCTCCAATGGACTCCGCCTTTAAGGGTTTATGCGCAACACATGTTGTTTCCAATCCTTACACGTTGAATTTGAATATCGTCCCTACAAAGATGATTAGGTTTCACCTGTCCAGTACATTTGAACTGCAAAATAGCTTCATGTTGAGGTACTGCTGCCATCAAAGCCCTTAACGTTTGATGTGTGGTTAGTGGCAGGCTGTTGTATTGCACCTTATTTAATTTGATTCTGTTCTACATGATCTTGTCCTACATTTATATTTACTGTTGCTGTTCGTCGTCTGTACTTGTTCTTTATGTCTCATAAGAGTGCTGCTGGCTGTACGACAATTTGTAATAAACAATAATAATAAAGCTTAACTGAAGTACTCACTATTCCAACGTTTTTTTTGTGCTGTTTACAGTTATTTCAGTGAAAAGTACACAGAAGAGGCTCGACAGGTGCTTTCTCACGCCAACCATCCTAAACTGGGGTAAGACACGTTCATGTGTGATCTGTAGTCGTAGTAGTTTTCATCTTCGTTTTGTTCGCACTCCCTTCCGTGTGTACACAGCCATGTTTGACTAATCCAGAGTGTGTGTCGTAGGTATTCGTATGCCATCGTCGGGATCAACCTGACAGAGATGGCCTACAGCCTCCTGAAGAGTGGAGCTTTGAAACCACATTTCTACAACACGGTTCCGGGCGCACCAGAGCTCCAGCACTTCCACCAGTTTTACTGTGAGTGGACCCAACGTCCTTCACTCTGGCACATTGACATGCAACTAATACAATCTTTGAAAAAGAAAACAACGTGTCTTCTCTTTCTAGGTTACCTGGCATATGAGTTTGACAAGGTCTGGATGAGCGAGGAGCCGGAGAGCATCATGCAGTTCAACCATTACAGGGAAAAGTTTCATAGCGCCGTTCGAACCCAGCTACAGGACCCTGATGTGTCCCTCGTATTGGCCGCCCACAACCAGAACTCTCCCTAGCAACCGGTGTCGTGTCAGGAGGCACACGGAGGTTCAGCAGAAGCATCGAAGAACAAATCCGCAGACTGAAGTTGACCTGTCACTTATATTTAACAAAGATCTCAACAAATACTCTTAAATGTCTTGCTGCGAGTTGTTCGATTTTGGGTTTTGTTCCAGTCAAACTTCACAGTTTCAGAGTAGAGCACAAATCTGCCGCCCGATACCTCAGAAATCGCCCTTTCAGTGGTGAACTGTCACACGATGTTTTCAGACACGTTCAGTGTGGAACCTCCAGATTATGGGGTTCGGATGCAGCGGGAGGAGCTCTGCTCAGAGACCTTCACAACAAAGGATCTGCTGCTGTCGAGCGTGAGGGAGGGCACGATCTATACATTTCACTATCGAAAAAAAAATGGTAACTAGTGTTTTGTTTACAACTGTCGTCCTAGCAACCTGCCTCTTTATTCCAGTGTTTGGCACACGCTTTGTTGCCTTTACGTGATTCCATCTTGTTTTGTAAAATGTGAAGGGTCTAATTTCTTACATCCCGAGATACCACGGTCCTCTTGATGTGGCGTCCGGTGCACGGGCAGGTTGTGTGTTGGAAATGTCATGACCTTCGTGTTGTGACCACACCCACTCGCTTGAATCACGGGGAGGATTTCCCGCTGCACTCACACATGCAGAAACGATGCTCGGAGGGCAGCAGGGGTGTCCAACCCATTTTAGTTCATGTGGCATAATTTGATCTCAAGTGGGCCAGACCAGTAAAACCATTTGATAATGACCTATAAACAAGGACCACTCCTAATTATTCCCTTTGTTTTCAGTCCAAAAAAAAGTACAGTTGTGAATTTGATGAAAATACTCCAATGTAAAGGAAGTAAACAGTTTTTTTTAACACTGTGTAAAATCATCCCCGGGGGCCGGATTGGACCATCTGGCTGGCGGGGGGGTGGGGGGGGGGCCGGCGCTGGTTCGGGCCCGCTGGCCGTATGTTTGACACCCCTGCTCTAGCGGCTCTAATTTTGATATTTGCTTTTACACGTGCATCACCTCGGCAGAGTCCAGCGCACGTCTGAAAACTGCTCAAAGGGGAAATGTGCTGCTGCTGTTGCAGCAGCAGTGTGTCGCGGTGATCAGAGCTGTGTGGTTGTTTGGACGTCGCAGCACTTTCTCCAAACACTTCTCCACCCTGTTCCAGCCGTCTCCTTTGTATTTGTTCTCACAATTGTCTTGCTCAGGAATTTGTATTTGGATATTTATGCCCGGAGGAGACCAACACATTCCGTTGTGGTGTTCTCATCTCATCCCTCACCGATTCCAGTAACAGCGTCTGTATCGTGTGAAATAACCGATTTCATGCATTTCAACGTGTGAAGACTGATAATTGCGTTTTTTCATTATTTATCATGTTTGCAATTGGCGCCTGGAGGGAAGACATGAAATGATCGACTCACCAAAACCAATAAATACACTTGGATGTTTTTGAATGTTTTGGGTCCACTTAGGAAAGTACAAAAAAACAACAACACTGTGTTTCATAGAGATACTCCACATTTTGCAACAAGGCCGCAGCACCATTTTCAATAGGACGGTTTCCAACGGTTTGAGCTGCCTGAAAAGTCAAACTGGCAGAGTCAGATTTAAGGTCCTTAAAGAGGAATTCTGGTATTTTTCCTTGCATTGAGAGATGTGTGCCTGTGGAGATGAATGGGCCTTCAGCTATGGCAGCGCAGCAGTGGTTACGATGGGAATCGACAAAGTGCTAACTCACAACCAGAAAGGGCTCAATTTTTATTCTAGGTCTTCGCCGACCTAGAATAGCTGAGAAAAATACCAGGACTCCTCTTTGAAGTGCCAACTCCGACGGAGGCCGTTACACATGCAGTTCAATACATTGTCCATGTCTCCTTTTTCAAGCAAGGGAGCGACGTCTGTCACCACAGCAACACGAGTCGACCGTGGTGTTTTTTGTTTTCCTCTGCCAAAACTGTAGATCGGATCTCAGTTCGTATTCTCCATCCTCTTCTTGGTGACCATCATGGCTCTCTTGATTTGCTCAAAAGAGACAAACATGACAACGTTCCATGATCCCAGCCTCAGGAACGAGGGTATGAACCTGCCCAGAGAAGAAGAGGAGGTCAGGGGCGTGTGGAGAAGGACAGATGTGTGAGGGTAGTTCGCAAAAAGTTCTCTTGGTCTGACCCAGAAACTGTTATAACTCTCTTTTTGGCTCATGATTTTTTTATCTTTAAATCTTAAACACCAAATGAAATTTGATGTCCAGGTTGTGCGTTTTTTCTGCGAACGGGTAGAGCTAGCTCGGAAAATCGTAAACTGCTGCCAAATGGTGGGGAAACGATCGTCTGCGGCATTTTCTGGGTTGGGCCGAGAACTTTTTGAACAACCCTCGTGCGCTGGGGGTCGGGTCGGACGTGGAGTTTACCCTTTGTAGAAAGCCGTGGGCCCCTCTTTGGTCAACATGATCCAGGCACAGTTGATTGCACTCTTGTACAGTCCCGGCGGCGAGTTCATGTACCTCGTCTTTACCACATCCACCGGTGAGGCAATCACCGTGGTAACGAAGCCGGCGCCGAACGCAGACACAAAGTGACAGGGCAGATTGTCTGTGGAGAGAGTTGAGAGGGCGAGTGGCAGCAGCTGCGTGGCCTTTGTTTTCCACTGAGTGGTGTAGAAAGTGTTGTCAACCGGTTATGTAATGTGTGTGTGTGTGTGTGTGTGTGTGTGTGTGTGTGTGTGTCATATAAATGATGGAGATAAATGTACAGTATTAATGAATGTACTTACTGGACTGCACAGAGAAAACACTGTCCTGTACTGTGCACCTGCATGTGTGCTGTTATCAGTTGAAGGGGCGGGAGGGTGTGTGGCTCCTCTGTCCAATCAGCTGTCTTCCTGGGATGGTACTGTCTGTGTGTGTGTGTGTGTGTGTGTGTGTGTGTGTGTGTGTGTGTGTTACAGTAGTAGTTCAGTAGACACATGTCCGGATGCTTTGTCTCACCTGACATGAGTTTATGTCGAAGTATGGCCTCCTTGATCAGGTCGTAAGTCACCAGTTCTGTGCAGTTGACCAGTGCGTTTCGTGTGATGTTGGGTAATGTGCCTAAAGAAGAGAATCACCACTCGTGTGTTAAAGGGCTCATACGTAGTCTTCACTTTGAAATCTTCAGAAATGTCCCTAAGAAGTGTTCAAGCGATTAGAAATCACAGACCTCGCATCATATCAAAGACGTCAGTGTATTTCTTTGAACAGATGGCTCTAAATGTGCAAATCCAACCTCCTTAGAATTCCACTTTTTTACCACTAGGGCGAGTCGTGAGGGACTACAGTGCCCAGTCTTGCCCTCTTGCTTCTCACCACAATCAGGGTGTTCATTTACAAAGTTTGTTCAAAGTAAAAGTCTTGTTTCTTTTTGATTATTCATATATTCATTTGTTTGAACAAGGCTTTTATTTTGTAAAAGCAAGAGAGGAATTTGTACGGCTTTGTACTAGTCTTTGATCTCTGGGTGGAAATGAAAAGTTTGTTCTTTTGAAGGATTATGTTCTCGTAAAATACTCTGTCAACATTACGGGTTGCCCCTTTAACTTCATGAACGGACACATTTTGGAGCATCCTCTCTAAAGTCTCACCTTTCCAGAGTCCTCGCAGGCCCTCGTTCTGGAAGATGTGTTTGTAGGCCTGCATGGTGCCATTGTAGCGGCGAGCCACTCCGTCCAGGTTCATCTGGGCCTGGAATCGAACCTTCACCACGTCGGTGGGCTGCGCAAAGGACACGGCCATGGCGCCGGTGGTGCAGCCGGCCAGGATGCGAATCCAGACACTTGCGTCTGGAGCCGAGGAGAAGAAGGTCGGTCGGTGAGTTCTTAACAACACAGTGCATTGACTGACACTGTCAGTACTGCTGGGGTCATTTAGGGTTCAGAGACGGGGGATCGAACCCCAGACCCTCTGGTTAGCGGAAGACCCACTTTACCCCCCTGAGACATAGTTGCACCTTTCATCTAAAATGCCATTTGAATGAAAACAGGTCATGTGGTCACACACTGATGAGAACAGTGAATAACCTCAACTAAATCGTACGCACTGGCCCTTTAAAACACGTTGTGGGGTGATGACGGGTCTGAGTCCCTCTTTGGGGTCGCAACCCACACGTTTCGATTCGCTGCCCCAAATGATTCAATAGTTCTACAGTTTGATTTAGCAGACACTTCTATCCAAGGAGACATTCATCTGAGGGTGGGTGGAGATGCTGGGAATTGAACCCATAACCTCACGTATCCAAGGAGCACACTCCACACACTGATCCACACCCAGCCCTGCTTTTCAGGATGTCAGGAATATAACCAATAACACACATTTTATATTTTGTTTGTTTGAATGGTTGGTCTCTGATGCCCCCCCCCCCCTGTTTGTATGAGCTGCAGCTCATCTCTCTCTATGTTGCGCGGTATTGTTAAAGGTGCAGTGTGTACGATTTGGTGACCTCTAGAGGTGAAGTTACGTGTTGTATCCATCACCTCCCCCTCCCCCCTTCTGAACATGCAGGGGAACCCACGGTCGACTTCAGTCGTCATTAAAACTCAAAAGACGTTACGTACGTCCGCTCGGGGTGACCGTAAAAACATGGCTGCCCCGGTAGCGAGGACCCGTTCCTCGTGTGAATATAAACGAATGGGCTCGTTTAAGGTTTATAGGGAAAAAGAAAACCCTCGGATGAATCTAAATTCAGGAAAATGTCCGCATGTCGTCGTTCCGTCTTGTTTTCGGAGGGGAAAGAAATCACCCAAATTCCACACACTGCACCTTTAACACAGGAAGGCACGCGTGCAGCGCGAATGCGCCGCCACTCACTGTCTTGTCCGCCGGTGTAGAAGTTCTTCACGTTGTCGTAGAGGCCGATCCTGACCGAGGCGAAGCACACCTGCCTCTGCAGCCCGGCCACCAGCCCGTTGTACAGAGACCTGGGACCCTCGGTTCGGACCATGGTGCTGATGGTGCCGAACACCCCCCTGTACCGGATCCCCTCCACCGCCTTCTTCTCCCCCTGGATCTGTGGCACCGGGTCACGACATTTCACGCACGGGTCAGAACCAGACCGGCTGAGTCAGCAATCGGTGTGTTTCAATCACTCAAGAGATCAATGAGGCAACCGTTTATATCTGACTGATGTGGTGGACGCAGGCAACATGTCCTGTTATGCCGTCCGATTAATGATTTATTCATTGTGTGTGTGTGTGTGTGTGTGTGTGTGTGTGTGTGTGTGCGTGTGTGTGTGCGTGCGTGTGTGTGTGTGTGTGTGTGTGTGTGTGTGTGTGTGTGTGTGTGCAGGGCACTTACTTGAAGCCTGACTTTGGCTGTGTCCAAGGGAAACGTGAACAGGTCGGCGATGCAGGCGGCTAATCCGGCGCTCGCCATCTTCACCCCCAGTGGAGGGGGAACATCTGAAGGTTTGAGTCCCACCATGTTTTCTGATGTACACACACACACACACACACACACACACACACACACACACACACACACACACACACACACACACACACACACACACACACACACACACACAAACACACACACACAAATTTCATTCAGCCTCTTTTGCACTTATTTCAAACGACAGGGTCATTCAGTGACTTAATCTTTAGCAAAGTGGCAGATTAAAGGTGCAGTGTGTAAGATTTGGTGACACCTAGTGGTGAGGTTGCATGTTGTGTCCATCACCTCACCCTCACCCTCCTGAACACGCAGGAGAAGCTATGGTTGGTAGCTCGGTTGCTAATAAAGCCCAGAAAATGTTAAGTATGTCCGCTCTGGGCTACTGTAAAAACATGGCCGCCCCCGTAGAGAGGACCCTCTCCTCATGTAAATATACATTAAAGGGCCCATTGAAGAGAGGTGGGGGAAAAATAAAACGTTTAGATGATTATAAATTCATGAAAATGTCAGTGTGTAATTGTTTTGTAATATATTTTTTTTAAATGAGGAGGATCTCACACACTGCACCTTTAAGTAAATGACGTAAACAAGTCATCAAACAAACTCACGTAGTCTTGAGTGTCAGGTTCCGCCTTTAGATCCTTCAGGCTGTAGATGACATCTGCAGGATCGAACCGGCCAGATTATAATCCCGTCCAATCCCGGCTCCATGGAAAAGAGAGAATCCCGTTGCCCTTGTATTTATATATTTTCTGACGGGCCGGTTTTTTCTTTTTACGACATCCACAGAAGAGGCGTTACTCCGTTGTCCTGTGGACCCGGGTCAACTCAAAGTCCACTGACAGTCAGAAAGTCAATGTTCAGATTACCCCACAGTGCGGCCTCTGTTCAGAACAACAAGCCGCTTACTTGACTCTTCTCAGAATCCTTTCATCCCACAACTGTCAATCAGAATCATCTAGAAACGGACATATTTTAAAAGTTAAAAAATAATAAATAAAAAAATTAATTCCTGTCCAGGATGTGGTGTGTAGTTTCAAATGAAACCCGTATGTCAAAGTAGTTAATGAATCACTGAATAACGTATCGGGCAATTGAACGAGCTTTAATCAGATATCACAGTGTGTCACAAACAATAGTGTCCTCTGCCCATTCATTTGGCTATCTGCTCTTAAAGGTGCAGTGTGTAAGATTGGGTGATATCTAATGGGGAGGCGTTATCCTTAACCTCACTCTACCTCTGCCAGTTCTGCTGGAGAAGCTGTTGACAGCCTTCATTTGTGATGAAGACCCTAAGAGGTGTTGAGTTTGTCCATTCTGGGCCACTGTACAAAACAGGGTGGCATCGTGGCCTCCTCATTTGCATGCAGGTCGTTGCACACTCGTTAAAAATGTCAATACGATTATTGTAATTATTCCCAATAGAAATGAACTGTGTCACCCCCCCGCCCCCCCCCCCAAAAAAAATCTTACAAACTGGACCCTTAAAAACACACATAAAC